>JASPKZ010004669.1:0-59207 GCA_030220185.1 Diploptera punctata | reverse complement strand
TAAGATTCTTCATATTTCACCTTAAAATACCGTGAAAGGAATGTTTATAGCGTGAAATGAAACTGGAGAAATGGAGTTGAGGAACAATAGTCTGGTTGGAGCTGTGCGATCAAATAAATCTGTTTTATCACCAATGTCCAAAAGCACGAGCCATGGCAAGCTCAGTTTCCATTAAACTCATCTTCCCACACAAGAAGATTGGGACCCGGTCTATCTTCACAACCAAACAGAGCACAGCTTTTTTTAGCTGTACACTAAGCCAAACTAATCTGGTAAGAAAGTTCAACTTCTCTCAGATTTATACGTCTTTTATCATATGTTACACTTGGAATTCTTACAGGCAACATCTAATTGTCTCTTTCTCTATTATGTATTTCGTTTTAGGAAGAATTCCGAATGAATTTATCATAAGTAATGCCACTAGTGATTTCCAAATTATCGATAAATTCACGACTTACGAAGTGAGTAGTGAATATATTTAGAGAATTTGGAAATCAAGAGTGGCATTTGTTAGGACTATTTAACGAATAAAATTAAGCTGTTTACTCACAAATCATTGTTTAACTGTTATTTTAAAATTATTATATATTTACTGTAAACGGCGATGTATGAAAACAAATCAGAAATGTGAGGTTATGTTTATTCACTGCTGCTTGATCATATTATTTATTGCCAAATAAGATCGCAATATTGTAAGAGTGCACCCAAGTGGTGAAAGAATGAAACACATCAAACTATATATCATAATCAACATTACGGGTTATTCATTTATTTTTTTAGTAAAAAACTCAGTAAAAGCAAGGAATCATTTCATTATTTGCTATATTCAATGTATTTGTTGGAGAAAAATAGTGATTTGACCTGTTCAGAACATTAAAAAGGTGGAGCTTTCTTTATCACAAAAGCAGGAGCTGATAAAGAGAAATCGGTAAAGAGCGAGGTGAAACACGACTGTCATTGGTTGTAAAACAACATTCATTGAAACATGGTTGGTCATTGACTAGCATTTGTGGCATGAGTTAAATAGTCTAGATAAATTCACTCTTCACTTCGTGAGTCATGAATTTATCGATAATGTGTAAATCACTCGTGGCGTTACTTACGTAAGTTAAGCCATGGAATGAGTAACTGCACATATATTGATTTTGAACACCTAGAATTATGAAATTTCTTCTTCTTCTTCTTCTTCTTTTCAGGATTAGGTCAGTGCGACCTGTTCCGGTCTCAAGTCCATTGTTTCCTTGGCCGTCCCAAAAATCTTTTCCCGTGTGGTTTGTAGGTGTTGATCTTTTTGTCCATTGTCCATTCTGTCTAAATGTTCTTTGCATTGGTATTTGTGCTCGTCTAGTTTATCGAGTATTGAAAATATCTCCAGTTCATTTCTTATTGATTCATCTGTGTAATCTATCCATGCGTGTACATCCTTTTACGGATCTTAAAAATTTCATTTCAGTGGCTTGAATGTGTGAGATATCTTTTTTTTGTAAGTACCCAAGATTCAGATCCATATAAAAGAACAGGAACAGCCATAATTTTATAAAACCTGAGCTGAGTTTCTCTTCGAGTCTTTCGGAGGGTTCTTCTTATGGTGCCACACATCATTTGATATGAAATTTAAGACTATAATATGGACTAGTTCTGAAAATGTTCTTTTACATTGGTACTCTGTATTTTTGGAATGAGTTTTAATATTTTGTAGATGGAATGTTGCGTTATCTTGATGTTGACTTTCCTTTATTGAGCCCACACAAAGCCTCCATTCACCTCTTTGTTTGCACACGTTGCTTTGTTTCGATTGCTCTAATATGTATAGCTTAGCTGACCACATAAAGCAGTCTATTTTTTTTGTTAATACAACGCATTGAATTATCCTAATTGTGTCCTTCAAACTCATTAATTAGAAATAATAAAACGTTAAAACGAACCAACTATGGCTTCTAAAATTATAATCTAAAGTTTTATTTTTATTTTGGATGTTGCAAGTTAGTTATAAATAAAGATAGTTGTTAAATGTCCCAGAAAAGATATCTGATGATGAAAACCTTATTCAGATCGGTCGAGTATTTTTTGATTCCATAAAATAGAGACAGATTCACACTCATTTTGCCGTATAAAGATAAAGCAATTAAGTACAACTAAATTTATTTTTTTTGACTAAGCCAATGCTAGTAAAATTCATTGTTAAAACCGTTGAGGTGGAGAGCCATAAAATAAAATAAGTTAAAATATACCTTCTTAGGTAACATCCGTAGTCCTCAACTTATAAAATATGTATCCTTTATGCCTGTAGGCCTTTCAGAACATCCGTTCCATCTTCAGCAGGTCCTTCTTCGCTACAACATCCAGTATTATGGTTGCTGCTGCTTGTGACACGACAACACCACATTAGGACCAGCAGCATAAACCATCATACTGGATGTTGTAGCGAACAGGGACCTGCTGAAGATGGAACGGATGTTCTGAAAGGCCTACAGGCATAAAGAATACATATTTTATAAGTTGAGTACTACGGATCTTACCTAAGAAGGTATATTTTAACTTATTTTATTTTATGCCTAAGTCTAAACAATTAAAAACTGATTAAATTTGATAAGCTGTGTAGTTACCGCATTTCATACTTGGACCTGTACATTTAATTAGCATTCATTTTTGACATGAAGAAAAATATTTTTCGTTGGTGAACCAGAACAAATTTAATTTTGGAGACTGGACAAACAATACAATCTTGTAGTGAGATCACATATTTAGGAATAAAAATAAATAAAAATACAAGTTATGAAGAGAGAATAAGAAATATAAATAATGAAAGAAAATTTGCAATTGCTTGCCTCAATGGAATATCGTGGTATAAAAATATAATAAAAATAAAATTAATATATGGAATGAAACACATGCATGGAAGCTTCTTGTAGGAAAACCAGAGAGAAAACGCCCAGTTGATAGACAAAAAATGAGGTGGAAGAATAACATTAACTATGATTAGAGGGAAGTAGATTATACAGGGAATGACTGGAAAACATTAGCTGAGGAAAGGGATGTATGGAGAGCTTATGTCCGCGCGGCCACGAACCTACAGGTTCAATAGTGTCAGTGAATTAGTTACTTATATATCATTCCGATTGAGGGTCTTTCCACTTTTCAGCGGTTGCCCTTTTACCAGCCGGCTGCTGGCCCTTCACATCCACATGTGTCAACCACAGAGGTAGATGATCAACAGCCAGTGTAGGGGTGACATGTGGTTAGCATGTCGAGTCCCCCAGCCGTTATAGCTGGTTCCTTAACCTGGAGCCGCTACTTATTGTAGCTACCCAATTGCCTCACGATGCTGGGTGGGCACCGGTCCCATACTGGCCGAAATACCATGAGGAAATTTCTTCTCCCATGGAGACTCGAACCAGCGCAAGTCCCGTAGCTCTGCGCCAAGGCTTCCTACCTTAACCGCTCGGCTACGGCGCGGGACGTTATATATCATCCAATTGTTAAAAGCATCATTACTTATGGAGCAGAACTTTGGCCATTAACAACAAAAACAAATAAGTATCTTTTGGCAACGGAAATGGATTTTATATGAATGGCAGCAAGAATTTCAAGAAGAGAGAAAAATTAGAAACTCAGTTATAAGGGAGAAAATGAAGATTGAAGACACTATTTTAGTTTATTTTAAAACTCAGCAATTAAGATGGTACGGACATGTCCAGCGATTGGAAGAGGATCGGCTACCAAAATGTGTTTTGGAATGGAAACCTGAGGGAAGACGAGGCAGAGGAAGACCTAAAACCTCCTGGAGTCAGGGAATATATTTATACATGAAGGAGAAACATCTACAACCAGGAGATTGGATGGACCCACAAAATTGGTTGTTAGGAATCAGACGATGTCAAAGACTTTGATTATCTATTTATCTACATTTTATTACCCTAATATAACTTCTTTCCAAATGGTTTTATGATTTCACATTTCTACTGTTTGTGTAAATTTATACGCTTACATTTTCATTATTTTTAAAACAGAATAAAAATAAATAAATTTGAACAAAAATGTTTACGTAGTATAACGACAATAGAACGTGGAATGTATTACCGATGGAATGCGAACAAGATGGGTTAACAAATATTGTTATTTGATTGGTTCGCGTCGATTAACATTTAATGGAATGAGAGCACGCACATGATGCGAATTGCCAATACGCAATTAGTGAAAGATAAACTTTGTGACCCTACTTTTTATTTTTAAAAAGTTTAAATAAATGTGAATTAGCTACGGTATGGATGGAACTGCCACCGTCAACAGTGCAGTTGGAAAAATAAACTGATTATAGGGTCAGGAAGAATCAGTTTTACAATGTGCTTTTGACTGTCAAATAAAACTAGAATATAATGTCAAAATAATAATAATAATAATAATAATAATTTATTTATTTTATTTATTATTCCGGCTTTTACAATGGATATACATTTTTCCGGTACCCATGTTCACAGTTAACTACACATTTGTTTCAACATATTTTTCCATTCTTGTCTGTTCATCCATATATCTTCTTCTATTTCCCATTCTCTCTTAGTTTCATTGATTCCCTGAATCCACGTAATATTTCGTCTACCCTTCTTTTTCCTTCCCTGTAGTTCCCAATCCATGATTATCTTAGATAGTCTTCCTTCTTCCATCCTTCTCAATATCTACAGAAAAAACAAACATTATGGCATTTCAAGGTGTAGATCCCGTCAGAAGTAAAATTGTACTGGACAATACAATTTTGGAGCAGGTGAATAATTTTACATATCTAGGATGCAATATCTCATATGAAGAAGAAAAGGATGTAAATGCAAAAATATCTAATTTTTTAAGAATTTAAGGGTTAATAATTATTCTATCTTCAAGCCGCAGTTAGTCCAAAAGCATTCAAGACTCAAAATGTATAAAACACTGGTTCTTCCAACTCTTTTGTATGGTAGCGAATTATGGACGTTGAAACAGAAGGATATACAGAGACTTAGATCTGCTGAAATGAAATATCTTCAGAGGACTGCAGGATACACACTACTAGATCACAAAAAAATGAAGACATCTTAGAAGAATTACACATGGAATCTTTAGAAAACAAAATTTCTGATTATAAGTCAAGATGGATGTAACATGTTCATCGAATGGAAGATCACAGGATACCTAAACAAATGTTAAGATATCAACCTGCAGGAAGAAGAAGACCAAGACGTCACTCAAAAGACTTTTGGATGGTTTTTCTCTTGAGACCGTAACAGGTCAACAAATGGCCTAAATTCGTGAATGTTCTATGATGATGATGATGATGATGATAATAATTTTATTTATATACAGATTTTTAATATTTGCACATCTTTCTGTACCTAAAGTTTTATTTTTCTTCTCCACCTGTCTCCCTCCATCCACTCCATGTCCTCCAGTCTCCTCTTGTTCTCATTCCAGTTCTTATTTCTTGCATTCACGAGTTTTGAGGTCTTCGTTTCTTCTTTCCTTCTTCTTCCAGGTGGACACCATTCCAATGTTTTTCTGGGCAACCTTTCTTCTTGCATTCGTGGTACGTGCCCATACCAACTTGATAGCTTATATCTTATATAATCTACTATAGAATATCTAAGTGTATCTAACTTTTTAGGAATTCCGAACTCTAGCAGGATACTATATAATTTCCCCTCTTAATTGAATCATATGCTTTTTTGAAGTCTACGTATAGTTGATGTACAGTACCATTATATTCCCATTTCTTTTCTAAAATCTTAATTAAAAATAAATGATGTTGAAATTAAAGAATTTCGCATCCATATAATATAATTGGTAGAATAATAGCTTTTATTCAGTTTAACGTTTTTTGAAAGGATTTCGGACGTCAAGAAAGTATGAAATATATAATAGCACGCATTTCCAGAATTGAGCCTGTGTTTAATTTCTTTGTGCATCTCATTACTATTTGTGATTATTGTTCCTAGGTATTTGAATTGAGCCATTTCCTCAAAATTTCCCTGATTTCTTAGTGTTACTCAGTAGTGTGTGCGTGTTGTCCTTTAGTATCTCCTCGCTATCGCCCAATAGTACTACATCATCAGCATAAACTAACAGCTTATTAATACCATTGAGTTGTAGGTCTTCTTCATCCTTTAAAGTTTTGATGACATGCTCTATTTCTATTATAAAATTTATTTTTATGTGTGACTGTTAAACTATATCCATCCATCCATAGTAATTCTGCCCGAGGGCAGGTCTTTCACTGCAATCATAGCATTTCCATGCTATTTTTTGTAGTTTTACTAGGGAATTGTAGGTGTGGTAGCTTCCCGTTGCTTTCCGCATCGGTGAAGGGTGATGATAATGATAAGGATGATAAGGACCGTTTGGGCTTTAACGTTTTTCTGACATTTATCTTACAGGTGAGGAAAAACCTCGATAAAAACCTCATCCAGAAAAACTGTCCCGACCGGGGATCGAACCCGGGCCCGCTGCTTGACAAGGCAGCACATCACCTTGAGACCACAGCGGTGGACGTTAATCTACATAATGATAACAATAGAATAGTTAGTTATGAATAATACATCATTCAGTTAGTTATAATGGATAATAATGTAATAATTAAGGTGGGGTTGTTTAATTATTTTAAGGGAGGCAAAAATAATATCGCTAATAGATAGTTGTGGAGGGTTTGAATTGAAATGCAGGACAGTTGAGTAGGTAAATGCGTAATTGAATGAGATGAGTAGAACAATTGAAGCGCTCAGTGCGGGAGGGAATAAAGGGCCTCGGGTATTAGCATGTAGATGGGTGCATATATTGAAGTAAAACTATTACCAATCATCTGTGAAATAATAAAGGTAATGCGTGATTTTTTCACCCCCCCCCTCTGTCCTGTGTCCGATCAGAATTATGAAGCGATAATTGTTATAAATTAATTGTTATAAATTAGCCCTCATTTTGTGTAAACAAGCTTTACTGCACGCTGCGCATGATATTTGAATGTTTAATAATGTTTCATTTCCACACCACGTAATTAAAAACACGTGTTAATGGTATCTATTCACTCCTACTGATTTGTTCCATTCAAAACTTTCCTATAGCTCAATTTGTTAAGGGTTAATTTATATTTAAATATAGGCTATATACAGCCTTTATGTACAGCCTTTGAAAACATGATGGAGGAACTATCGATGGTGGAAAGTTCAAGTTTTGAAGAACGATTCGCACCAGTAAGTTGTACTTACAAAGACTATTTAACTCATGGGAGTCAATGACCAATCACATTTCAATGATTTTTTATTTGCAACCCAATCACAGTCGTGTTTCGCCTAGAATTGATCAACTGAACTTTATCATATTAAAGAAAGCTCCTCCTTTTTAACATTTTGAATAGGTCACAGCATTATTCTGCAGTGACTCTCTAGGAAATACGGCTATCAGATTGTTTACATAGTGCATGAATGTCAGCAGATAGCGCATGCGCGAGATAATATAAAACATTTGTAGTAATTGATTATAACGCATGGAAAAAAGAAACCACTTTCTTAAACGAATTAGTTTCCAGGAAATGACGTTGCAGAAAAATATAATTGACATATTTACATCATAAGACATCAGAAATTAATTAATACCTATAATGTTGGTTATAAATTTCCCCACTAGGGTGCATTCTTACAACATTGCGATCCTTCGGCAATAAATATATGATCTGGTTGCAGTGATGAACAAAAGAAGCAAATGAAGAGTACGGATCGTTTCTCATTGTTTTCAAACATCGCCGTTTACATTAAATATATAAATATTTTGAAATAACTATAGTTAAATAATGATTTGTGAGTAAACAGCTTAATTTTATTCGTTAAATAGTCCTAACAAATGCCACTCTTGATTTCCAAATTCTCTAGGTAATTTGGAAATCACTCGTGGCGTTACGTATGACAATTTTTTAGTGAAAAGCTTTAGTTTTAAGTCAAAAAATGTCCTCAATTTAAATAAAATAGCTTAATGAATTGTCCCATACAAAGTAAAATCTGTCTCCAGAATAAGATTTTAGAGAGATCTAATCAATTTAAATATCTTGGATATTATCTCTCTATCTGGGATGAAAAGGATATCCCTGAAAAAGTTACTAGTTATAATAAAAGTTTAGGAATTATTAATCAAGTTATGAAACCATCCCTTCTACAAAAAACACCAGATTACGTTTATATAACACTTTGGCTAGACCAGTGTTGACGTATGGTAGTGAAGCATGGACACTAAAAAAACAACATGAAAGCACAATAACGGCTTGTGAAATGAGATTCATGCGCAGAACAGCGGGTTACACCAGATGGGATCGGAAAAGTAACACCGATATCTTAAAAGAATTGAAGACTACGCCAATTTTGGAATATATTAAACAGTACCAACTAAATTGGAAACGCCATCTTGAAAGAATGAGTTCAAATCGGATCACCAAAGCTATTTATAATTATATACCAAGAGGACGAAGATCACTGGGCCGTCGTATGAAACGCTGGAGGGGAAATTTTCTATAGGATCATAACAGGCCTTGGCCTAATACTTGGAAGGAAGACGAAGAAAACCGTTCATTTGCATATATTAGTCTGTAAAGTGATGAATGTATTTATGTAATTTTATCTTTATTTATGCTATTTATGGGCACCGAATGGCGCAAATGTTTAAGAAATGACACAAAAAAATAATTATTTGTTTATTTGCTTTTTAATAACTCTGACTTTTTAGGGCCATTTTCATGTAATTTTTTTTATTGTAGGCGCAAAATTGAGTCCGTGAGGTAAGAGTTTACCCACCCTTCTCACCATTCCTGCCTAAACTTTAATGTGTGCTTTTTTTCTGTTTCCTTTTTTTTTTTTTTTTACATTTTCAAAACTTGAAATGCTCCTTACGATAGAATTTTGTGGTTAGACTCCCCTATAAATGCCAATAGAAATTTGCTATGCAGATAGTAGTTTTTTTTTATTTACATCTATGCTAGAACCCGTGTTTCACCAATGGTATATCACGGGATATTTACAGTTTTACAATTGTTCAATTATTGTTCTAGTTGTTCTTGTAGTTGACGGAAGATCCTCGTAAAAATTGTGCAACGTTGATTGTGTTAAAGTGGAACTTCAGAATATTTGGCGGAGCAGCAATTTGTAGTACAGCTGGTCCATCTCTGGAGAACATGTGAGATCGACCAGCTATACTACAAAAGTTTAAGATATACGTGTTCTTTTAACTCGAGATGGAAATTCATGAGAGTGCGTAAAAACAATAACAAAAAAACAAATAAAAAGATAAAAATTAAGCATTACCCTCCATTACAGCTGGTCCATCTCTGGAGAACATGTGAGATCGACCAGCTATACTACAAAAGTTTAAGATATACGTGTTCTTTTAACTCGAGATGGAAATTCATGAGAGTGCGTAAAAACAATAACAAAAAAAAACAAAAAAAGATAAAAATTAAGCATTACCCTCCATTTATGAATTATTTTGCAGGGGAATTATGTTTAGTGAAATCATAAAGACTCTGAATCTCAAATTTCATGAGAGAATATTTAAAAATGTATCATAAGGAGCACTTTTAAGAAAATATATATAAAACATAAATTTAAAAATCATAATTCTGAAACTATTCAACTTATAACACACCAAATTCACAGAAACACTTCTATAAACACATAATGTCTGTGATACAATTTTCAAAACAATCAGATGAAAACGAAAAAAAATTAAATTCAGCAATCGGTCCCCTTAATTCATATAAAATAATTTATTCCAAGACTATTATCCTTTGAAAATTTATAATAATAATGTATAGCGTACAATGTGCAAAGATTAGTTAATCTATATTAGTTTATCTGTCCATACAGAATCCTGTCAGAGATTGCCCTCTGTTTTTGCACTTTAGCACATGGTATCTCTCGCATAACATGCCGCATCGCTCGCACACGCATTCTGGTCCCGGGTCAGAAACTGTTTCGTTTTGCAGTCTGTGATGGAAGCCGGGCCACTAGGTGTCGTAGTTCGGCTTCTTCCAGTCTTCTGAGATCATGGCATCGGTGTTGTAGAAATCGGTCCAAATGGATTCTTTTTTCAGCTGCAGCTCTCTTAGTACAGTATTATAGCTCGCTGTACAGTTTCAATCGGAGCTATTCTATGAGAAATAGCTCCTTTGTCAGTTCATAGACCGTGCGGGAGGGTGTTTGAAAAACTTATGAATACTTGATGTGTTACTTGGACTAGTTTCTTGCACAACTTCCTCTCCGGTGGGCGAGTTTAATTTTGGGGTTCCCCTAATGCAGGTGACTGCCTCTCACTTTGGCTGAGGTGTTCTAGCTTAGTTGGTTAACTCATAACCCAGTAGACGATACCCTTAACAGGTATTACTTTCCGGGGGAGGAGACAACATCGACCCGCAGCAAAACATGTGTTCGCCGTGACCAAGCAAGTGCTTGGAAAATATGAACTGAACAGTTTTATGTTATATCCGATCCAATCTTGTGCAGCCTTTTGTTCTTCTAAGGAAGTTCATTTCTACGCTTTGTATTCTACTTTGCAATTTTTTGGTAATTACCCAAGTTTCGCCCCCATAAAGTAATGCAGGAACTGCCAATGTTTTATAAAACTTCAATCTAGTATCTCTTCTTGTTTTGTTCTTTAATGTTTTATGTATAGTTCCGCATATCATTTGGTATTTTGACAGTTTCATGTTTACGTCTCTTTCAGTTTTTGTGTTTATAGTAAAGTTAAAATCCAAATAATTAAAATTGTTACTTGTTTGAAAGGTTTATTTTCTTTCTTTATGATCATATTTTAACAATGTACCTTACTTCATTTTTTGAACTGGTGTCAGCAATTCATTGGCTTTTATCAATCAAAACTCATAGCAGATTTGAAAGATAATTCTATTTTCTAGTTTCTTATAACTCAATTATTATCTTAAAATAATAACAAAATAAATTATCTCCATTAATTTACACGTCTTTCCTAAGGGCTAACTCAGACCGATGTCTTTATGGACTATTTTTCGAATGCGCAAACAGCTAACCTACATGACATTGCCTTCAGATATTTTCTCTAATCTAAAAGTAGTAGTAGTAGTAGTAGTAGGACTTTATTAGACAAAAAGTAAGATATTTACAATATTATTTACAAATATTGATCGCACGGGCAGTAAGCCGTACGTGCTGTTGACAGTCCCTATCAATAAAATAATGTCTTGTAATGATATAAAGTAAAAAATAATACAATAGAAAAGAATACATTAAATAGGTTGCGTAAAATTATTAAGTGTTAAAGGTATTACCTCTGTGTCCACATACATATTTATTTACGAATGAGTGTTGTTCTTATTTTCCGCGTTTTGTCCAGAAATTTACCCAATTTTCTGAGTTTACCATTAACTCGTAGCATGCCAATCTTTAGCCCTTTTTTGGCAGGATTTTATTCTAAAGATTTAATTTTGGAAACAGTTTCATTAAGATATTTAAATATTTGGAATATTTTTCTTTGATTTTTCATTGTGTCGTCAAGTATCGTGACGTCCTCCTTGGACATATCTTTCAGCAATAACATTAAAATCCTAGTTTCTTTCCTTTTCGTATATATATATTTTCGAGATATATATACTATGATCCCTACCACTGGACTACTTAGCGTCGGGCCAGTAACCTGTCCTAAGGAACTTCAAAACTACTTTCAAGTCTCAACACGAAAAAAGCCAGCAAAATGCAGCTAATGAAACTTTAGGAAAAGTAAATATACAACAAAGAAGAAATAGAACTCTAAAAATCTGGGATGATCAAATAAAACAATTGATTGAAGAAAAAAATGTAGCTTATAAAAAATATTTGAACACAAAGAAAGTAGAAAATGAAATAGAATTCAAACGCTGTAGAGCTATTGTTAAGAGGAAAATAAGAAAGAGACATAGGAAAACATGGTTAAATTTTGTTACAAATTTAGAATCAGATTTGCATAAGCTCCAACGTAATGCCTTCAAAATATTAAAACATTTGAATAAAGATATTAAAGAATCTACCAAAATTAATTGCGGAGTAACAAAAGAAGATTTTTTCAATTATTATAAAAGTCTTTGGACTGACAATAGCTATGAAGATACGATAATAATGAGACAGATTCCATAATATCATTGGAAGAATTGAACAATAGTTTAAAGAAATTAAAAAATGGGAAGGCAACTGGCACAGATGGCTTGAATTCTGAATTGTACAAATATGCAGGCAAACAGTTCCATGAAGACCAGGACGTCCACTCAAAAGACTTCTGGATGGTGTTTCGAAACAGGTCAACAAATGGCCTAAATTCGTGAATGTACTATGATGATGATATATATATATATATATATATATAGTCCACCGCTGTGGTCTCGAGGTAGCGTGCTACCTTGTCACGCAGCGGGCCCGGGTTCGATTCCCGGTCGAGACAGTTTTTCTGGATGAGGTTTTTATCGGGGTTTTGTAAGACAAATGTCAGGAAAACATTAAGGCCCAAACGGTCCCCGAAATCATCATCATCATCATCCTTCACCAATGTGGAAAGCAACGGGAAGCTACCACACATACAATTCCCTAGTAAAGCTGCAAGAATAGCATGAAAATGCTATGATTGCAGTGAAGGACCTGCCTTCGGGCAGAATTACTATGGATGGTGGATAGAGATTTGTTTAAAATGATCCTTATCAAAACAAAACCACGTGACCTGCTCGCTTTTCATTGGTTATGGACACTGACGAACGATGTAGAAGCAATAAGTACGCGAAAAAGTAGTTCCCTTCATTAAATTAAAAATATGTCCTCTGAATATACTTGTTATTCTTCGTGAATGAAAATAATAATATTCTAAACATAGAAAATATTCTAAAATAAACCTAATCAATAATTTTAACTTAAAATAGTTTATTACATGTGGATGATGCATCTGAGTCATGCTTCAATGGAATCTGTTCCAACAAAATGGCTGAAGGTGTCGAGTTTTCTGTTGCTGTGTCGCCATCTATATTTTTAAAACACAAGTCTGGCAAACCTTTGACTAATGGTAACAGAAACAGTTATTTTAAATGTATTTCACAAGATCAGTGAAAAATCTCATCAGCTTTTTTTGTAATCTATCCCATTCAACTATCACATCTTATATACTTGACACGTGCTCCCTGTCAATATGACAGTAATTGTGACGCGAGTAGCGGAAGGATACAATTGGCGTTTGTTTATCTTAGGATCAACCTAAGAGTAGATAGGATATAAGATAGCACACATCCTACAACATTTGCAATTTCATAAGATTCAAATACTTAGGAACAATAATCTTAAATAGGAATGACATGCACAAGGAAATTAAACATAGGTTCAATTCTGGAAATGCGTGCTATTATGTATTAAGGGACCCTAGTTGTTTAAAATTTTCTAAAAAAACGTTAATTAAAAAAATATAAAAATATAATGTTCTCAGATATAACATATGGACTCTTACTTTAAGGAAGGAGAAAATATTTGAGAATAAAGCATATAAGGAATTTTTGGACCAAAGAGAGATGAACAAACAGGCGAATGGAGAAGACTACATAACAGTGAACTACATCATATCCATCCATCCATAGTAACTGTGCCCGAAGGCAGGTCCTTCACTGCAATCATAGCATTTTCATGCTACGCTTTGCAGCTTTACTAGGGAATTGTAGGTGTGGTAGCTTTCCGTTGCTTTGCACACCGGTGAAGGATGATGATGATGATGGTCATATGATTTCGGGGACCGTTTGGGCCTTAAAGTTTTCCTGACATTTGTCTTACAGGTGAGGAAAAACCCCGATAAAAATCTCACCCAGAAAAACTGCTCCGACCGGGGATCGAACCCGGGACCGCTACGTGACAAGACAGCACGCTACCTCGAGACCACAGCGGTGGACCTATGATATAATAAGAAAAATTAAGTTTCATTGGCTGCGATGAGCAGGACATGTGACACGAATGGGTAATAAGAGCGGGGCATGGAAGCTTTTGTTAGGAAAATCAGAGGGAGAGCGCCCACTTGGTAGACCAAGAATGAGGTGGGAGAATACTATTAAACATGATTTGTAGGAAGTAGATTATGCAAGGAATGATTGGAAAACGTTAGCTCGGGATAGGGGTGTATGGAGAGCTTATGTCCGCGCGGCTATGAACCTACGTGTTCAATAGTGCCGTAGAGCGAGGTAGTTGGATAGTTGGTTGGTTAACGCACCTGAAATCGAAGCCGGATCGCCAAAGTGAACCTTGTAAATGAGAGATACATTTTTCAAATCCTCCTGTTTGAATTCTTATCTCAACATATTTTACATTAAAAGTTTGATTTCTGCCTGAAGATTTAATTAAAAGAGATGAAAGGAATGAAATCCAACTCCCGCTTAAACAAGTTTTAATCAGAGATAATTTAACTTTCCTGCTTTTGTTCAAGAAACGGCAACAATGTTAAATAACAGGACACCTTCGCCATTAAGCAAATATTTACAAAGAAGTGCAAGCTTATAATCTCGAGCTATTATAACGGCAGCTACTTACTAATTATTACGGATAAAAAGCGTATTGCATGCCGCCCCTGCTAGCTTATGTTTCCCGTCACGAAATCTGTCTGTAATTAACTGTCTTTCTATCTATCTGACTTCAGGATATCTTGTTTCACTGTTGCAACGTTATCATTTTATACCGGAACTTGTTTTAATCGCCAGGTCTTTATCTGTCTTATCAAAATCCTTTCTTACTCGTAATAAATATTCCACCCTCCTTCTATTTTAAAGACTTGGGTCCATAATGGACTTACTGGTCCACCTTCTTTCTTGTAGCCATCTCTTCTTCTTTTGTTGTGAATTAGTATGTTGTCAACTTATGATTGGCTAATATCTAATCAAGAAATAACACGATCCACTCGCCTCCTTTCTCAATTATCAAAAAAGTGCATGGGTCACCTGTAAGCAGGCAGCAGAAACTCCAAACCACACATTACGTAGGTTGAACTGCACTTATAAATGTTTATTTTTAAGGGGGGGGGTTGAAATTAAATTGGAATATATCTATGGTTGAATATTGAATTTTGGAAAATGAAAATTTATTGATTGCATAAACCCATTTGCTTCAGGTTAAAATACTCAATGCAATTCCCCAGAAACCGGATTTAAATTTACCTTAAATTATATAGTCGATTTTCAGACATTAAAACAAACAAAATATAACGGTACTTGAGATCACAATAAGGGTGAAGGTAAAAACATATTCCTCTACTATTCATACATGTTAACAAAATATTACCCTGCGAAGGGATGTACAAAATATTGCAAAATATATAACAGCAGAATGAAGCTAGTCTACCTTGTCTTTTGAGGAGAATGGGTTAAGAAGAGTTTAGAAATGCAATTGATTGGTTTATTTGTTGTAATTGTTCGATGATATTCTAATTCTAATTATTCATTATTAGAAGGGTTACATGCTGTGGGTCTAATACAGTAACATTCCTTCCTGAAATAAGGTTACAAGGATGCTAGTGTCTCCACTAAAATTAACAGGTTAGAAAAAGGCAAGAAGCGCGCATCCAGACACAACATGGAGATTTAGAATCCATTATTTCACCAATAACACAGGTCAACATGATTTTTGTCTCATGAGCACCAATAGTTGTACTTAATGCAGTTTTTATCGTGTTTTTAAATATGTATTCGGAATATCTCCATCACCCACAGTTTTTTTATTTCACTTTCAATTAATGGATTTAAATAATTATTTTTTTAATAAACGTTTTTTCGTCCATTTGTCCATTGTAAAATAGTAAGGGAAACACTTTCATCAGGAGATTTCAGCTATGGAAAAGAGATATCAAGGCAAATGGAATCCTAATATGCTGGCCGATTATTGTTGGACCATCAAGAGGAATACTCCACAGGCGAAATATAGCAGAAAATCGTCATTTCTTACTTTCTAGGTGAGTCCGAATGTTCGAATATTGTGTAGTTCCAAATGTAGAAAATATTAAAGTGTTTCAAATTATAAATGCGTGTCTTAAAACCTTGCGTGATGGAGAAAAACCGATATCACATTTGAATTCAGGAGAAAAAATACTATCAGAATCACATATTTTTCTTTCTGAGACAAAACAAAAAGTTTATTTTCTATTGCTCAGTTCCCGCCGCAGCGAAAGACAGCGACACTGCGGACCATGCCACGGAAGTGCAGACTCACCACCAATCAGAAGACGAGGTACACTCGCTTAACGCTGCTGTTATATATTTTGCAGTATTTTGTACATCCCTTGGCAGGGTAATATTTTGTTAAGATTTATGAATAGTAGAGGAACGTGTTTCATCATTGTGATCTCAGGTACCGTCATCTTTTGTTTGTTTTGAATGTCTGAAAATATACAATAAGATTTGCGGTAACTTAAGTCCGGATTCTGGGAAGATAATGGGTTAAGGATACTCTTATTTAAAGTGAAAGGCAGAAGGATAAAGGACACTGCTACCGTTGACCGACGTTACCTCATGAAAGCATTCGGTACTAATTTGAAAGGAGACTTGCGCCAAGCGAGATATAAACAAATAATACCACGAGATCGAGCTTGGATCCCACGGCTTCGTTTGAGTTTCTTGATCCACGTTAGCTATTTCTTCTTCTCTTCCTGTTCGTCCTGATCCGACTTCTTGCTCTTCTTCCCTAACTCTTCAGTTTAAACATGGGCCCACTGGTATTTAAATATATTCAATAATTTTGGGAAATGTGTCACCGTTGTGGGACTGGAAGTAAGTATTAATAAAACTAAATATATGTTCACACATAGAAATACATTATATAATGGAAATGGACAACTAATGACAAACGAGGAAAATGTTGAGGAAGTGGCTGAATTCAAATACCTAGGAACAATAATCACAAATAGGAATGAGATGAACAAAGAAATTAAACATAGGCTCAATTCTGGAAATGCGTGCTATTATGCATTGCAGAGACTCTTGATGTCCCAAATCCTTTCAAAAAACGTTAAACTGAAAATATATAAAACTATTATTCTATTTGGATGCGAAACATGGACTCTTACTTTAAGGGAGGAAAGGGCATTACGAGTATTTGAGAATAAAGTTCTTAGGAAAATTTTTGGATCAAAGAGAGATGAACAGACAGGTGAATGGAGAAAACTACATAATAGTGAGCTACATTATATGTATAGGAAGCCAGATATAATAAGAACTGTTAAATCTCATAGACTGCAATGGACAGGACATGTGGCACGTATGGCGGATGATAGAGATGCATGGAAGCTTCTTGTAGGTAAACGTCCAGTTGGTAGACTAAGAATAACATTCTCCATGATTTGAGGGAAGTAGATTATACAGGGGTTGATTGGAAAATATTAGCTCGGGATAGGGTTGTATGGAGAGCTTATTATCCGCGCAGCTATGAAGCTATGTTTCGATAGTGCCAGCGAGGTATTTAGTTAGCCATTAATTAAAGAAAAATAATTTAAAATGTCTATCTTTTTCCTTGTTACACAGTGGCCACAATACGGTATCTATATTCGTCGAAATTTCAAATTGAATTTTTGTAATGCATTTTCTGTATTAATAAAAAAAACAGAAATCAACATCAAAAACCCGAGAATGTTTGCTTTGTTTTGTGTAGTTTATTACAGGAATTACACTTGAGTTGGTAGAATTGGAACCGTCGGCACCTTCAGTGGTACCACAACACAAACAACAATAGTAATGCCTTATTGGAACCCTTTTCATATTTAACATGCAGAGAGGCGGGCGGGCGGGGTTACACAAGGAGGGAGGCGCTCGCTTTTATTGATCCAGCTTCCCTGCAGCAGTCATGTCCAAAATACAGCGAGTCCCATCTCTCTACTTCAACACAACAACTCACTGAGCTCCCCATACATCCCTATCCTGAGCTAATGTTTTCCAATCATCCCCTGTATAATCTACGTTTTTCAATTCATTGTTAATTTAATTCTCCCACCTCATTCTTGGTCTACCATCTGGGCTTTTCCCCTCTGGTTTCCTTGCAAGAAGCTTCCATGCACCTCTTTCATTCCCCATATGCCACATGTCCTGCCGATCGCTGTCTACGAGACTTAACTGTTCTTATAATATCTGGCTTCCTATAAAGAACCCTGTTATGTTGTTAGTAGAGTCCGGATATTAGGCACTTAAAACATTCAAAATAGGCAGGAAAAAAGGTACTAAAATCATTACTATAGGCACTAAGAATTCAAAATAGGCTCTTACAAAAATGGACAACAACATAACTTTTTTACAGTCTTATGTTAAGAATATAAACATATGCTATCAATAGTATGCGAAGATATCAGAGATGCTTTTGGAATTTGTTTTACCTTTTTACAAAGAGCGCAACCCTCTTTCAGCAATGTTTGTATTGAAAAGAAGCAAAGAACTTTTCTCCAAGCCTTAGAGCCGGAACATAATACTATGGGACATAGCATAGGGCTATTTCGCTTAACGGAATGCATGAGGTGTAAAATGCAGTATTTACCTAACGGGAGTGCATTGGACGGGAACCATCTACGTGCTAGGTTATTGGGTTATTACCATCCTTATTCTAAAATATTCTAAGAGAATTTATAAAAGGAACACTTGAAAACTTCCATGAAATGATTTGTGCCATGAAGTTTGTGCATTTCAATTAATTTAATTGAAGTATTGAGTTAATTTCCAGAAAAATTACAAATATACATTTATAGGCAAAATGAACTTCATGGTAAACAACTCTAGGGTCGTTGGTATGAACTTATATGAAGTCACATACGCAAATAGTAAGAAATTAATTTTGTAATTTTAAAGTCCACGCAAATAGACCAATAACACTGAGCAACAAAAAAATAAACTTTTGTTTTTGTGTCAGAAAGAAAAATGTGTGATCCTGATAGTATGTCTTCTCCTCAATCCAAATATGATATCGGCTTTTCTCCATCACTCAAGGTTTCCGAGAGACAGGCATTTATAATTTCAAACACTTTAATATTTCCTACAATCGTAACTACACAATATTAGAAGATTCGTACTCACCTAGAAATGATGATTTTCTGATATATTTCGCCTGTGGAGCATATTTCTTGATGGTCCAACAATAATCGACCAGCATATTAGGATTCCATTTGCCTTGATATCTCTTTTCCATAGCTGAAATCTCCTGATGAAAGCGTTCCCCGTTATATTTTACAATGGACAAATAGACGAAATATACGTTTATTAAAAAATAATTATTTAAATCCATTAATTGAAATATAAATAAAAATAAGTGTTGGTGATGGAGTACTCATGAGAGAAAAATCATTTTGACCAGTGCAATACGAGTTTAAAATGACAGCAAAATAATGCTATTTGTTTTATCACTGCAACTTGTGAGATAAAAAATGGACGACGTTACTCTTAATAAAGGCTATTGCACGACCTTATTACATTGTTTTAATGCCCCAGACGATAAGCAGTAGACTGTATGTAGCCAAGTAGCAGATAATTATATAGTCAACTGAGAAGAAGGAATCGTCAGTTGGATGCAGGAGAAAGGGTTATAATAGGTATGAAAGACAGGGATACCTGAATTATTGAAGATAATGTGATGACAATATGACAGTAGGAAATATTAATAACGTTGTACAAACTGTAAATAAAATAAATTACTATTTGTCACTTTAATTTAATATTTCATTGTAAAATATATCGGTTTATGAAATATGTATCAGTTTTATTAAAAATTAAACATGATTGGTTGGAATTCGACGATTTACCGGATTTGAATTGAAAGTTTTATCTAAAGCCTGTTGAACAAAATTAATAAACTGTACATTCCTGCTCCCTGCACACACCATCTGAACCTATTGGTAATTAACATTCTGTTTGGTCAGGTTATTATTTTACTTTATGTGAAGGGTACAGGAAAAAAAAACAGGTAAGTAACTTTTTCCATGAAACCTAGAAAACGTAGAGGTAATGTGGACCCTTCGGGTTGAGTGGACCCTGCTTATATCTTCTTTATTTGGTGCTGCCCTCGAACAGAATGTCCACAAATATAGTATCATACTTTAAACTACTACTTCGTCGCTTTGGATAAATGAAATCGAAATTAAATTGGTAACAAAAGATAAATAAGAAATATTAAAAATATATAGATAGATCATCGGTTGATTAATGTCTTTGACATCGTCCGATTCCTAATACCCAGTTTTGTCGTTCCACCCAATCTCCTGGCTGTAGATGTTTCTCTTTCATGTATAAATATATTCCCTGACTCCTGGAGGTTTTAGGTCAGGATTTAGAGCAGGTCGTTCCACAACCGACAATTTATTTTGCATTACTCAGGTAATAGAAGAGAAAATGCAATATGCACCTTTGCACATATTATTTGTAGATCTAGAGAAAGCATACGACAATGTCCCTGTAGAGAAACCATGGATTGCTTTAAAGACGTATGGGAATTAAGACTATAATAATTAAAGCTATACTAAATTTATATGACAATTGCATGTCTAAAATTAAAATTAGTAGTAAATAGTCACATGGTTTTACGGTAAATAATCATTTCTTCGTCAAGGTTGTTGTCTATCACCGACTCTGTTTAAAATATATGTACATGAAATATTAAAGAATTGGAGGAGAAAATGTTCAAGCGTGGGAATTCCTATTTCAAACAACAAAACTTTATACAACTTACATTTTGCAGATGATCAATTGTTAATTGCACAAGATTATGAAGATTTAGAATACATGACTAGAAAATTTATAGAAGAATATGAAAAATGGGGATTAAATTTTCTTAACATTTGTCTTACAGTTCAGGAAAAACCCCGATAAAACCTCACCCAGAAAAACTGTCCCGACCGGGGATCGAACCCGGGCTATCTCGAGACCACAGCGGTGAACAATGTCTAATACAATAAAATGAATTACAATTAAAATTAAACTAATGAAAGAATGTATATACAAGGGAATGACAGCTCGAATCTACTATACATAAAAACAAAATAGAAAAAAAATTATGTGTTATATATATATACAAATCATATTTGAAGAGAAAATTATACGCTCAGACCGGGACTTGAACCCGGGACCCTTGGTTCTCTAGACCAAGTGCTCTACCAACTGAGCTACCTGAGCAAGTACCGATCTAAACGCAAATCTTTCTCTATATACATTGTAATTCCCATCCACCAAAAAAAAAAAAAAATATATATACAAGACAAATATATTGACAAATCTTAATACTAATTTTATTAAATAATGAAAAAGAAAGTATCGATTTTTAAGAAAGTAATATTAGTGAACTGTTTCTATTAATAATTTTATTTTCAATTTGTTTCTAAAACAATTCTATAGTTTGGCAGTCTCTGGCATAGGGTGGAAGGGAATTCCAAACTTCACTGAAACACTTCTATAAGCACATAATATATGTGATAAAGTGTCCAAAGCAATCAGATGAAAACAAAAAAAATTGAAAATCACCAGTCGGTGCCCTTAAACTAGAAAAATAAACACATGATGTTAAGTTTGTTATACATTTTCTGCTCGTCCTGTGACAACATGAATACGTGTAGGTTTTTCACCCTTTGTATCTGCACCCCTACAACACCTGCCAGAAATTAGCTCCACTGTTTTAACTAATTGAGATCTTATTAACATGGTTAATCGAGTAGTAAACCCTTCAAAACCCTCGCTAACACGTTATGGATTTTGATAATTTTCCTTTCCCCACTCGTGCAGCCCAATCTCCTCCCTTCACAGGCCTTCATTTTTAATTCTCAGTTCCACATTTCTAGTCCTTTACTCCGTATAATTTACCATTCACAAATTATTAATTCCACATAAAAAACACAATTTACACTGCAAAAAATAATGCAGTAGCTTGAAAATAAATTTTAGAATTCATAAGATAGTAACATTTTTACAAAAGTCATTATAACAGTGTATTCCAATAGTAACGCTGTTAATATAAGCGAGGAGTACTAAAGGCTAACACGTACACACTATTGAGTAACACTAAGAAATTAGGACTGGAAGTAACTATCAATAAAACTAAATATATGGTCACACGTAGAAATTCAGTATATAATGGAAATGGACAGCTAATGACAAATGAGGGAAATTTTGAGGAAGTGGCTGAATTGAAATACCTAGGAACAATAATCACAAATAGGAATGAGATGCACAAAGAAATTAAACATAGGCTCAATTATGGAATGCATGCTATTATGCATTACAGAGACTTTTGATGTCCCAACTCCTTTCAAAAAACGTTAAGCTGAAAATATATAAAACTATTATTCTACCAGTTATATTATATTGATTTGAAACATGGACTTTTACTTTAAGGGAGGAAAGGGCATTACGATTATTTGTGAATAAATTTGTTAAGAAAATATTTCGATCAAAGAGAGATGAACAGACAGGTGAATTGAGAAGACTACATAACAGTGAACTACATGTTTTTATCGGAAGTCATATAATAAGAATAGTTAAGTTAGGACATGTGGCACGGATGGGGAATGCAAGAGGTGGATGGAAGCTTTTTGTAGGAAAACCAGAGGGAAAATGCCCAGTTGGTAGCCCAAGAATGAGCTGGGAGAAATAACATTAACTATAATGGAGGGAAGTAGATTATACAGGGAGTGATTGGAAAACATTAGCTCAGGGGCAAGGATGTATGGAGAACTTATATCCGCGCGGCCATGAACCTACGGGTTCGATAGAGCCATTGAGTTAGTTAGAAACAATTTTCTTCTTCTTCTTCTTCTTCTTCTTCACTTCGCGTCCTAAGTAAATTTGCCTGTTCCGCCTCACAGTTGTTCTGTCCACCTTTTACTGGCCTTCCTACATTCCTTGAACCTCTTGGCTTGTAGTTAAATTCTGCTTTTGGTTATGTTGTTACATTCATTCTTTCGACATGTCAAAACCATTTATCTCTATATTCCTTGATTTTATCATTCAGTGGATATATATTTATTGTTTTTATAGATCATCGGTTGATTAATGTCTTTGACATCGTCCGATTCCTGATAGCCAATTTTATCGGTCCATCCAATCTCCTGGTTGTAGATGTTTCTCCTTCATGTATAAACATATTCCCTGACTCCACGAGGTTTCAGGTCTTCCTCTCCCTCGTCTTCCCTTAGGTTTCCATTCCAAAACACTTTTTGGTAGCCGATCCTCTTCCATTCGCTGGACATGTCCCGTACCAACTTAATTGCTGAGTTTTAATATAATCTAAAATCGTGTCTTCAATCTTCATTTTCTCCCTTGTAACTGAGTTACTAATTTTTATTCTTCTTGAAATTCTTACTGCCCTTCGTATAAAATCCATTTTCCGTTGCCAAAAAGATACTTATTTGTTTTTGTTTATTCTGTTCTTACATATCTTCATTTTTATCCGATCCAATCTTGTGCAGCCTTTTGTTTTTCTAAGGAAGTTAAATCTTCAATCTAGTATCTCCTCTTGTTTTGTTCTTTTATGTTTTATGTATAGATCCATATAGTTAATTTCGTGTGGGCTGGTGACGTGACTACGTACAAATTCGCAAACTCGTTCTTTCTCCCTATATTTTGAGAGGGTGAAATGTGAGGTTCACTCTGTATCTGGGACGTAAGATCGTTAGTTTATGTTCAGAATTTAACTCGAGGGAATAATGTTGATAAAACAAACAAGTAGCAACAACACAAACGAGCAAAAGGCGTCTTCTTACAAAAGCACAAGAATGCAGCTCGTAAAATACTGTTTGTTTTCCTGCGTCTTGAGTCCCGTAACATTTCTCTCGTGTTAATTTCACATATGCGAGGAGCCTGTTTTCTAATGAGTTTCTATTTACCAGGAAAATATCAAGTGATTTACGTCAATAATTAATAACATTTCTTAACGCAGCTCTTGTTAACTTACAGACAATCAAGTTGTGTGTCTCGAAATGTGATGTGGGTGGCAAGAATCTCAGTTCACTTCACTTCACCCGCTTAGAATGGATCCTACTCTCACATATAGTTTTTATTAAAACTAACTAACTACTCACTGGCACTATAGAACCCGTAGGTTCATGGCCGCGCGGACATAAGCTCTCCATACATACCTATCCTGAGCTAATGTTTTCCAATCATTCCCTGTATAATCTACTTCCCTTAAATCATAGTTAATGTTATTCTCCCACCTCGTTCTTGGTCTACCAACTGGGCGTTTTCCCTCTGACTTTCCCACAATAAGCTTCTATGCAGGTGTTTCATTCTCCATTCGTGCCACATGTCCTGCCCATCGCAGTCTACGAGACTTAACTACTCTTATTATATCTGGCTTCCTATAAGACCATGTGGTTTCACTGTTATGTAGTCTTCTCCATTCATCTCTCTGTTCATCTCTCTTCGGTCCAAAATGTTTCCTAACAACTTTATTCTCAAATACTCGTAACCTCCTTTCCTCCCTTAACGTAAGAGTCCATGTTTCACATCCATATAATATAACTGGGAAAATAATATTTTTATATATTTTCAGTTTAAACGTTTTTTGAAAAGAGTTGGGACGTCAAGATTCCCTGTAATCCATAATAGCACGCATTTCCAGAATTGAGCCTATGTTTAATTTTTTTGTGCATCTCATTCCTGTTTGTGATTATTGTTCCTAGGTATTTGAATTCAGCCACTTCCTCAAAGTTTCTCTCATTCTCCATTAGCTGTCCATTTCCATTATACAAATACATTTCTATGTGTGACCATATATTTAGTTTTATTGATATTTACTTCTAGTCCCAATTTACTCAAGAGTGTGTGCATGTTGGCCTTTAGTATCTCCTCGCTATCGGCGAATAGTACTACGTCATCAGCATAAATTAACATCTTATTAATACAATTGAGTTGTGGGCCTTCTACATCCTCTAAAGATTTGATGGCACCAGTACAAAATTTGTTCTTGTTGAAAGTTTTCGTCTAACAGTCTCTGACCTAGAGCAATGTTGGTTATGTGTTCTGTCGTATCAGACATCTCAATATAGCAAGGTAAAAATGTTTCTTTCTCTGCATTGGATGCCATCGCATTGTGACATTGCAGGGAACGAAATGGCAGATTTGCTGGCCAAGAAAGGAACCCACATCCTTCAGACATCACCGAACATTATATGTTATCTCTAGAGCAGCTATGAACATCCGCTTCAGAGTGAGAGAAGCCTTCAGAAGTTCCCTAGAGCTCCAAATGTGTGACAAACCTTGGAAAGCTTCTTCTTCTTCTTCTTCTTCTTCACTTCCTGGTTTAGGCAAGAGTTGCCTGTTCCGTCTTCACTAATAGATCTAAGACCATCTCTTCCGAGGACGTCCGACATCTCTTCTTTCCTCTTGGAAAATAATGGAAGATTTTATTTGGTAATCTACTTTCTTCCATTCTTTCTACATGTTTCTTTCCACTGTATCTTGTTGTTAAATATCTTTTCTTTTATGGAGTAGATCTCCAGTTCTTCACGGATATCCTCGTTTCTAATCTGGTCCATTCTAGTGCAGCCTTTTACTCTTCTTAAAAATTTCATCTCGGCTGCTTGGATTTTACTTTCTTGTTTGGTAGTGGTAACCCAAGATTCACACCCATACAAAAGGACAGGGACAGCCATTGTTTTATAAAATTTTAATTTTGTTTGTTTATGGGCTTTATTATTTAATGTTCTATTTATTGTACCACAAATAGCTTGGAACTGATGTGTTTTGTGTTCAATATCTTTATCATACCCATAGCTGATGTCACATCCTAAATATTAAAGTGGGATACTTGTTCAATAATTTCGTCTCCAATTACTATTTTTGCACGCAGAGTATTCTTCTTCCACAAAATGCCGTTACCTTGAAAAGCATCCATCCAAACTACACTGCCAGATTGGCCCAGAAGAGTAGCCGTTGCAACAGGACACGACTGCCTGGTAAACACCTTCGTCGCCTCGGTCTTCTACCAACTCAACAATGTATCCTCTGCAACACTATGGAAGATATGGATGCTGATCACATCCGAACTTTCCCAACTCTAACAACCAACAATTTCGTGGACAGATTCTGGGGAGCCAGGGAAAAGATGATGAACATTTTATAATCTTTCTTGTTATTGTTTGTATTGTTATTGTTTGTCATTATTGACTAATGAAACATTCAAAAGCCACTGCATTTAAATAAATAAATGTTCTGTCGTATTTAAAATCTAGTGGCGAAAGTTAACTGATTGGGTTGTACCGTGTTACATAAATAATGTAAAATTCTAGGATTGAGAGCAGCACATTTCATGATGGAATTGTAGTTTAGTTAAGTTTGAACATTTATTTGAGTTATTCATCAGATGTTAACGCGATATTAATTCCTGTCGCACTGACACATCCTATAAACACGGCCACTTTATGCTTTTCAATACGAACTCGGACTATAAAACGCGCAGTTTCGAGGAGCGTATGTCCGCTTACAACCCGTTGTACAATGTTGTGCCATTACGTTGAAACGAATTATCTTCTCGTTTAATTAATTCCGGTTCTCTGTGATGACCTATTGCTTGTTCTCTGCTTACGTTCACTCTAATTCAATTGGTCAGTTGGAAAAAAAGGTCATCCGACAATTTAACTATTTTATTTTTCCTCCACACTTCATCATTTGAATAGTTTCCCCGAAAAGAGATGTAACCCACAAAAATTGGAAAGTTGAGTTTTCAGTGGATTAGTGATCTATCCGGAGAGTATCACAACATGGTGCATGTAAAACTACCAATACTTTCTTCCAGACATGTTTTATTTATTTTTAAAAGTTGGCTTTTAAGCGAATAATGATGTATCTGTAACAAAATGGCGGAAGCATTTAGTCAAGTCATTAATAACAGTACAAAAAAACAATTATTGCACATGTGCAAATACATTCCATCACAGTTCCGTGAATTCTAATCAGAATCTTAGAGAACTGAGTGAAAATAAGAAAGACACAGAGAATGTAACGAAATAGAATTAAATGGAAAATAAATACTCAAAGCTGATTAAGATAGAAACATTTTGTTCAATATGTTTTCTATTCTAATTACTAATTACAGCACATTTCGTTAAATATGTGTCAGATCATCTTTTGCCACTCTAGAGATATAGATCACTTCATCATCATCATGAACAAATTCGGTTTACGCCATGTGGCCTGTACGGTAAACCTAGCGAAGATGGTCTTGATCTTTCCACCGATGTTTTGGTCTTCCTTGGTCCCTATGTCCAGTTGGGGTATATTGGAATGCCAATTTTGGAAGTCTATTTCTTGCCATTCTTCTCAGATGATTTTCCCATTCTTATTGGTATCTTTGTATATCTTCATTTAAACTTGAAGATATAATATATATCACTTTTGCACTCAATTCTGTATTAAATTGTTAATATTTAGTTATTAGCAAGTTATTTTACATTAAAATGTCTGTATATGTTTCCAATAGGATGAGGGATTAAAATGTATGTGATATAATAAAGGTAATAGCCTCAAAATGAACATTATAAGGTTTTTTTCATTTTCTCAACAATTTGTAGTTTCTGGGTTAGATCTCTTTTCGGGGGCAACTATTCGTTTGTTTACCATAGATGTATAAACATATTATACAACCATAACTAGCAGCATCTACAGGTCATGGATTTGACTACTTGATGACGTGTACAGTTCTCGTTGGACGCTTACGTCAAGAAGTCTCTTCACTAAAGTTTGTCCTCGTCATTCGTGATCACCCTTCCACAGACATCTCTGTTGATGTTGTTGAAGACACGTTGAATTTCTTCCTTAAGTCTGGAGAACAGTTCATGGTTTGTTCACGTAGATTTGGATTTCACACAACCCCATAAAACCTGTCACACATCCCGCGAGACAATAACCCCACTCCATGAAAAAATTCCCTCAGTGTTTGTTCTCAATTCGTGGCGAACTTGGAATGACCTTCAAGATCTTACGACCTTATTCAATGTGACTTCTTTGAGTCCGTGACGTAAGAGTTTAAATCCCTTGTCACCATTACTACCTAATTTTAACAGAGTGTGTGCTTTTTTTTTTTTACTTTTTCCAAAACTTAAAATGCTCCTTACGATGCTATTTTATGCTATCAAAGTGAAATTTTGTGGTTAAACTCCCCAATATGTGATAATTGAAATGTGCTATGCAGTTACTATCCTGAGACATATGCGTTCTTTTAAATTCAGATGGAAGTGCTTGAGAGTGGATAAAGGTAAAGTGATCCCACTACAGGCCTCAGGAGGCCCTTGGGGTAGTAGGAGATTAAGGCTCCCACTTTTTTTTCTTGACAATCGGTACTTGATGTCAGCCGGGTTGTCAGCCCTGCGTGACGGCCGCCTTTACCCCAGAACAAGCGTCTGGTACTCATTTCAGTTAGAGGCTGAGTCGACCCCAGGGCCATAGTGCCGCCAGAAGGTTTGGATCAGTTTAAAAATCCTGACTCCACCGGGACTCGAACCCTCGACCTTCCGGCTTGTAGCGCAGTGCCTTAACCACTACGCTAGGCGTTATCTTTTTTAAAATGAAAAATAAGCAGTATCCTCCCTTTATGAATATTTGTTTCATAACAAATGTGTTTACTGGAACCATAAAGACTCTGAATCTCAAATTTCATGAGAGATATTAAAAATGCATCGTAACCCATTCACTTTAGGTTTAAATGCTCAATTGATTTCCCCAGAAACAGAATTTAAACCACCGTGAATTATATAGTCTGTTTTCAGACACTCAAAACGAACAAATATAACGGTACTTGAGATCTGAATGAGGGCGAAGGCCAAAACACATTCCTCCACTATTCATAATTTTTAACAAAATATTACCCTGTCAAGGGATGTACAAAATATTGCGAAATATATAACAGCAGAGTTAAGCGAGGCACCTCGTCTTCTGAGGTGAATGGGTAAGGAGCAGTTTTTAGAAAATATTAAAAAATGAATATAAAAAATCATAATTGTGTAACTATTCTACTTATAAACACTAAAATTCACAGAAAACACTTCTATAAACACATAATGTATGTTCATAAAAAATTAAAACGATCACATTAATAAAATATAAATTCACCAGTTCGGTCTCTTTAAATATGTATTTTTGAGATTCAGAATTAAAATTACGACAGGTTGCATCCCTGCAAGGCGCGGGGATAGAGCATGCAGCATGAAAATTACCAATTAAACGCAATTTATTGAATAAAACTAGAAAGAAACTATTTTGAAGTTTTACAAAGTATTGGCAGTTCCATCTCTTATCTATGGATGTGAAACCTGGACATTAACAAAGGCAGATAGTAAACAAATAGAGGCTGCTGAAATGAAGATGTTGAGAGCAATAACAGGATACAAAAGGACCGATAAAAAGAAAAACGAAGATATAAGAACAGAACTTAATATATTTAATCTCTGTGAAATAATAAAATACTATCAAAATGCTTATCTTCAGCACGTATTACGAATGAATGAACAGCGCATACCAAGAAGAATGTATAATTATAAACCAAAAGGGAGAAGACTGTTGGGAAGACCATTCAAGAGATGGAAGGAGCCATTCGACCTATAATCAGATCGGAACAGTCCATTGGGCTTAATCCTTGTTGTTGTTGATGATGATGAAAGGCGAACTTAAAGTAAAGCTAAGAGAGAGTGTGAGAGAGAGAGAGAGAGAGAGAGAGAGAGAGAGAGAGAGAGAGAGAGAGAGAGAGAGAGAGAGAGAGAGAGAGAGAGAGAGAGAGAGAGAGAGAGAGAGAGTTACTAGAACTGCACCAGGTGTTTAATTATGGTGCATATTTTATTAGGTGACTGTACATTTATCGGCCACTTGTCACAAGCTGCACCTGTTCAATGACAGTAAATTAATTATTAATGTTTGTATTGTACATCTCTGCCATTAGACCTAATTACATTTCACATTATGCAATATTCCTCATTCACGCCTCAACATGAATTCATCTCTTATCGCTTCCAACGTTATAATACTCGCTGCCCCATGTTTTACACAAGAAACTCCAATGTGATGGGATTGATCCCGGGTACGCTGATGACAGGAAACTGCTTTTAAACTATAGTCATGTTTGCTGAAAATTATTGGTAATATAAAAAAATCTTACCAACTTATCTTTTCTTGTGGTTGATTTAACTGATTGGATATCAATTTACAGAAAACAGAATATAGGTGTTTGGGAAAGGATGTGGATGACCTCATACTTGAAAGAGGGTAAATAAAAAATGTGAATTTTTTTAATATCTTTGGGTCAATAATTACAAGTTTAGGTACCTGTGAGAGAGATGTACAAACTAAAATTGCAATGGCAAAAAATGCAACTAAGACATTACATGGAATAATTTGGAATAAAAATATTACGAACGAAACTGAAACGAAAATTTATAAGAGCATAATATAGAATATTTTGTCATATGGAAGTGACACTTGGTCTTTGACGGAATTACAAAAGAATTACAATTAGAACAGTTGAACTTGATTATTTTAGAAGAAGCCTCCAAAAAACAGACAGGATAAAGTAAGAAATGAATTCCTTTTGAGAGAAATGAATGTCACCACATCTGTTGTTAAGAGGATTGAAAATCAAACGCTTAAATATTATGGCCATGTATAAAGAATGGAAAATGAAAGATGACCAAAAAAATATATACCAATGGTCACCACCTGGAGAAATAAACATGGCAGACCAAGATGGAAATGGAAAACCTACATCAGAACTATAATGGATGATAGGAATTTGGAAGAGGGAGATTGGAATGATAGAGATAAATGGAAACTGAAGACGGCAAACCTGTAATCACAGAGGTAGATGATAACCAGCCAGTGATGGGGTGACATGTGGGTCAGCATGTCGAGTCCCCCAGCCGTTATAGCTGGTTTCCTCAACCTGGAGCCGCTACATATTGTAGCTACCCAAATGCATCACGATGCTGGGTGCGCACCGGTCCCATACAGGCCGAAATACCATGAGAAAATTTCTTCCCCCATGGAGACTCGAACCAGCGTAAGTCCCGTAGCTCTGCGCCAAAGCTTCCTACCTTAACCACTCGGCTACGGCGCGGGACACATATAAAGAAAAATTATTTAATTTTATATTATTATTTACTTTTATTATTATTATTATTATTATTATTATTATTATTATTATTATTATTATTATTATAACAGGGAGAATAACAGTTTTATATAATTTCATTTTACCGTTCTTTTTAGAGAAGTTTGGGAACTACTGGTGTAAATTCATAATGTTAAACTCACCTATTTGAAGTACTTGCTATGCTTAAATTGTGAAAAGCAAATTTCTCTCATAAGTTTGCTCACGTAAGGTTATTCCTGTTCTCGTATGTTGTGGAAATAACAATGTATTAAGTTTCCCAGCTACTTGATATCTTATTCCCAAACGTACTTGATCCTTCTTTATAAGACAGAAAAGGCAAATGCGTTCAGGGAACCTGAGGGTAACTGTGGGGGAGAGATGATACCAAGTTGTCTGATTCTGTTTCTCTGCTATCGTCAAGGAAATGTCTACCGCACACCGCATCCAGAATATGCCTTTCAAAGTTTAATAATTCAGACATTTACACATTTTATTGTAACATTAACTGCGTAGTGGAACGGTTAGGAAGTCTGATTTCCACAGGTTCGATTCCCGTCTGCACCATTTAGTAGAATTACATTGTGACAGAACCGACAAATATCAGCTAATAAATACGTCATATTAAGCACTTATTTTTTTCTCATTAATAACTACAAGTCCACCGCTGTGGTCTCGAGGTAGCGTGCTGCCTTGTCACGCAGCGAGCCCGGGTTCGATCCCCAGTCGGGACAGTTTTTTTTGGGTGAGGTTTTTATCGGGGTTTTTCCTCACCTATAAGACAAGTGTCAGGAAAAATTTAAAACCCAAAAGGTCCCCGACATCATATGTCCATAATCATCATCCTTATCATTATCATCATCATCATCATCATCATCAACCTTCACTGGTGTGGAAAGCAACGGGAAGCTACCACACTTACAATTCCCTAGTAAAACTGCAAAGCATAGCATGAAAAAAATTGTAGTGAAGGACGTGCCTTCGGGCAGAATTACTATGGATGGATGGAATAACAACGCATTCAGGTGGACTTGGTTCTTCGAAATTATCCTGCAGCGAATTTATTTGTTTATCTAACTAATACACTCACACTATATAACCCTTCGGTTAATGGCCGCACGGACATAAGCTCTTCATACATCCCTATCCTGAGCTAATGTTTTCCAATCATCCCCTGTATAATGTACTTCCCTCAAAATCATGATTAATGTTATTCTTCCACCTCATTCTGCCCATCGCAGTCTACGAGACTTAACTGTTCTTATTACATCTGGCTTCCTATAAAGACCATGTAGTTCATTGTTATGTAGTCTTCTCCATTCACCTGTCTGTTCGTCTCTGTTTTGTCCAAACATTTTCCTAAGAACTTTATTCTCAAATACTTGTAATCTCCTTTCCTCCCTTAAATTAAGAGTCCATGTTTCGCGTCCATATAATATAACTGGCAGAATAATAGTTTTATATATTTTCAGTTTAACGTTTTTTGAAAGGAGTTGGGACATCAAGAGTCCCTGTAATACATAATAGCACGCATTTCCAGAATTGAGCCTATATTTAATTTCTTTGTGCATCTCGTTCCTGTTTGTGATTATTGTTCCTGGGTATTTGAATTCATGGACTCTTACTTTAAGTAAGCAAGGTCGCCACTCTCCCCTTCTGAACCGCGCTAAAAACCCTCTCCTCTCGCATTCTTCCTTTCCTACATGCATTATAGTATCAGCCTACATATTGTTTCTGCCCTGATTTACCTCTAATCTGCATATTCCCCCCCCCCTCCTTCCCACATCAGTAACCTTAATTTTGTCACCTCTTCCTCCAGTTCGCCTATTGCCTCCGGTATCGAAGAATCTAGTGTGTTAAGCAGTTCCTGTGCGTTATCCTCTCCGCAACAGAACCGCCTGACAGTTCCAGTGTCTCCCATCTTTGTCGTATTAAAGCTCCCCACTTACATTTCCTCTTTTTCAAATTCTAATTGGATTTCGATGCTACAATCCTAGAAATAAGATTCTGTGAGCAGAGCACAACACTTGCTCCATTACCGTTTATGAATGTAAGTTCCCCTTCCACAACTTCCCCGTACTTTCCATTTGGTATTTCTAGGTTATAAATATCGCAAAAGTCAGAATTTCTCTCCCATACGTAATATTTTTTTCTTTCATTTTTGAATAAGTGTGTAGCTATGTAGGTATATATATCAGGTTGACAAAACCAGCTATAACGGCTGGGGGACTCTACATGCTGACCACATGTCAACCCTGCACTGGCTAGATGATCACTATGATTAACACTTGTGGACCGTGTAGGCCAGCAGCTGGCTGGTAGGCTAGGGGTCTTTCTAGACCTGTCCGCGCCATGGATTATATCTATATAAATAATTATTTATTTACTTATTATTTATTTATTTTATTTTTATTTATGGAAAAAAATAATGCACGCACGGCGAAGCAGCCCCGTGAGTAATGTATATGCAAATGTATTTTCTTTCTTTTAAAAAAAATCAGTACATTTTGTTACCACTTAATGAAGGAAAGGAGATTACGAGTATTTGAGAATAAAGTACTTAGGAAAAATTTTGGACCAAAGAGAGATGAACAGACAGGTGAATGGAGAAGACTACATAACAGTAAACTACATGGTCTTTTATAGAAAGCCAGATGTAATAACAGTGTAGTCTCGTAGACTGCGATGGGCAGGACATGTGGCACGAATTGGGAATTAAAGAGGTGCATGGAAGCTTATTGTAGAAAACAAGCGGGAAAACACCCAGTTGGTAGACTAAGAATGAGGTGGGAGAATATCATTAACTATGATTTGAGGAAAGTAGATTATATAGGGAAAGATTTGAAAACATTAGCTCAGGATAAGTATGTATGGAGAGATTATGATCGCGCGGCCATGAACCTACGGGTTCGATAGTGCCAGTGAATTAGTTAGTTAGATATTTGAATTCATAGACTCTTGCTTTAAGGGATTATTTGAAAATAAATTTCTTAGGAAAATGTTTGGACCAAACAGTGATGAACAGACAGGTGAATGTGAGAAGAGTACATAACAGTGAATACACGGTCTTTATAGGAAGCCAGATATAATAACATTTAAGTCTCGTAGACTGCGATGGGCAGGACATGTGGCACGAATGGGGAATGGAACAGATGCATGGAAGGTTCTTGTAAGAAAACCAGAGAGAAAACGCCCAGTTGGTAGACCAAGAATGAGGTGGGAGAATAACATTATCCATGATTTGTGGGAAGTAGATTATACAGGGAATGATTTAAAAAAACATCAGATCAGGATAGGGATGTATGGAGAGTTTATGGCCATGAACCTTTGGGTTTGAGGGTGCCAGTGAGTTAATTAGTTAGTTAGATATTGATACCTGCATGAGGAGTTATAAGATAAACCATGGGCGGTTATTGAATCCATACGATGACGTAAGAAGGCGGAAGTGGAGTTAATCTATACCCGTGTAGGAGTAGGAACAGCAAGTGTCACATGAACTCTGGTGATTGTTGCGATTACTCTTTGTCAACGCGATATTGTTGTCATCCTTTGGGAGTAGGGCGGGTTGCATCTTGACGCGTGCTTAATGAAATAACATAGGAAAGCGCAATATTTCAGGCTGACAACGCGACAGCCACCGATGTTCAAATTAAGATTTATGGAAATTTTGGAGTTTAACATCCAGCAAAGTTTACGTCTTCTCATTTCACAATACGAATATTACTCGGATGTCACACATCCACGGCATTCTCTTCCAACAACTTTATGAAAACTCCTCAAACCTTATAGAAATGTGCCAACTTCCGCAACCTTCTTTTAACTTTCCCGTGAAAATTTACATTTGTTTGTTTTATATATATATATATATATATATATATGTATTGTTGAACAACATTTCCACAAAAAAAAATGTTATTGGAAACTCTGGACTATTAAAACATTAATAAAATATTAATAGAAGCTATAAAATCATCATACAAAGGATCAGTTTCGTAAATCCATCCATTCATAGTAATTCTGCCCGACGGCAGGTCTTTCACTGCAATAATAGCATTTCCATGCTACGCTTTGCAGCTTTACTACGGAATTGTAGGTGTGGTAGCCTTCCCGTTACTTTCCACACCGGTGAAGGTAGGTGATGGTGATGATGATGATGATGATGGCCATATGATTTTGGGGACCGTTTCGGCCTTAAAGTTTTTCCTGAAATTTGTCTTACAAGTGACCTAAAACCCCGATATAAACCTCACCCAGAAAAACTGTCCCGACCGGGGATCGAACCCGGGCCCGCTGCGTGACAAGGCACCACACTACCTCGAGACCACAGCGGTGGACTATTTAAGATATTTATACATAAAGCACTGTCAAACTGGAGGAAAAAATGTGCAGGAATGGGAGTACCAATTGGAGATGGATCAACAGATACAATATATACACTGTTATTTGCGGATGACCAGATAATAATTGCTCAAGAATATGAAGACATGGAGTTTATGTTCAGAAAATTATTGGACGAATGCGATAACTGGGAGGGGGATTGAAATTAAATTTAGAAGAAAAACACTTTATATGGGATGTGGAGGCAGAAACCGAAGATTTAATATTAGAAGATGAGAAGGTGTATATTAGAGGATGTGAAGAATTTAAGTATGTGAGAGTATAAGTAGATAAAGAGGATAAACAAGAAAGTGATATTAACAACAGAATAAATAAAGGTAGAGCAATAACAGCAATGATGAATGGAGTCTTATGGAACAGACATATAACCAGGAAAAATAAGTTACAAATATATAATTCAATAGTGAGAAGTACTGTCACATATGGAGCTGAAGTTTGGAAATTCAACAAAAAACTTAGAACAAAAATTTATGTCGATGGAATGGATTTCATAAGGAGAGCAGCAAGATGTTTAGAATTAGAAAAAATAAGAAATACTGTCATAAGAGAAAGAATCAATATTAGATATACAATTGTAGATTATGTAAGATACAAGCAATTAAATTGGTGCGGGCACGTACGACGAATGCAAGAAGAAAGGTTGCCCAGAAAAACATTGGAATGGTGTCCACCTGGAAGAAGAAGGAAAGGAGACAGAACCCTAGAAACTCGTGGATGCAAGAAATAAGAACTGGAATGAGAACAAGAGACTGGAGGACATGGAGTGGAGTGGAAATGGAAAATAAAAAAACGTTTGGCACAGAAATATTTGTAAACGTTAAAAATCTGTATATAAATAAATAAAAGTATATATATATATATATATATATATATATATTCCATCCATCCTAGTAATGCTGCCTGAAGGCAGGTTCCTTTCACTGCAATCATAGCATTTTCATGCTATGCTTGCAGCTTTACTAGGGAATTGTGTAGATGTGATAGCTTCCGGTGTGCTTTCCACACCGGTGAAGGATGATGATGATGATGATAATGATAAGGATGATGATGATAAGATGATGACCATATGATTTCGGGGACCGTTTGGGCCTTAAAGTTTTCCTCACATTTGTCTTACAGGTAGGAAAAACCCCGATAAAAACCTCACCCAGAAAAACTGCCCCGACCGGGGATCGAACCCGGGCCCGCTGCGTGACAAGGCAGCACGCTACCTCGAGACTAAAGCTGTGGACTATATATATATATATATATATATTATTTGAAGAAGAATCCAAATAAAGCAAGTGAAACAAACTAAATATTTGGGAATAATTATGGATAACATCGAAGGTATAGGAAAAGAGAACTAAAACATAGAATTGAATTGAGTAGCAAAATAATATCATCGTTAAATTCCATATGGTGGGATAAGCATATTTGGAAAGACACAAAAAATATATTGGTAAAACACTGGTGGAATCTGTTGCAATGTACGGAAGTGAGGTATGGACAATCAATAAGTACTACAAGAATAGACTAATAGCTCTAGAAATGGATTATTTACGAAGAAGTGCCAGAAAGTCTAAATTAGAACGTGTCACAAATAAGGAAATTAGAAACATAATGGAAGCAGACCAAAGCATAATTGAAAGAATTGAGGAGAAGGAATTAAAGTGGTTAGGACATGTCTTAAGAATGGAAGATGAGCGATGGCCCAAGCAACTATATGAATGGCATCCGAACAGAAAGAAGAAAAGAGGAAAGACCAAGGTTAACTTGGAAGGAAAACATGAAGACAGTAATGCAAGATAGAGGGCTAAGCATCGAAGATGCCCAAGAACCGTAGGCTTTGGAGGTTTGGCACGGGAAGACGGCAGCAGCTGTAAAAACCCGAAGATAGATAGAGATAGATATATATGAATGCGCAGAACAATGGGGTTACACCAGATGGGATCGGAAAAAGGAACACCGATATCTTAAAAGAATTGAAGAGACTACGCCAATTTTGGAATATATTAAACAGTACCAACTAAATTGGAAACGCCATCTTGAAAGAATGAGTTCAAATCGGATCCCTAAAGCTGTTTATAATTATATACCAAGAGGACGAAGATCTCTGGGCCGTCCTATGAAAGGCTGGAGGGAAAATTTTCTATAGGATCGTACAGGCCTTGGCCTAATACTTGGAAGGAAGGAAGAAGAAGAAGAAGTTATATATATATTAATTAAATAAAAATAAAACGTAGTTTTATTTGATTTTCATATTTATTATATAATTCAGTGACAGCTGTTTCGGTACACTGTACCTTCTTCACACATGTTAACAAATTATGAATTGTGTTCCTAATGATCTAAGCAACAATACAACAATATTTATTTAAATTTTTTAATTTAACAAAGGGGATTCATTCAGATCAAGTTGAGAATTTAAACAGCTTTTTTACTACTTTTAAATTTATTAATTTCTACAGCCTCCAAAAGATCTAACTTCTTACCCTTATCACAGATATGTAAAATTCCAAAATTTGGATCGAAACAATGATTAAATTTGAATAGGTGGTTAGCATATTTTGAATTTTCTAAATTTCTGTTATATGCTCTCATGTGTTCCTATGTCCGAGAGATAAAAGGTCTACCAGTTTGTCCTATATAGACATTGTCACACGTGCCACACTTCAATTTATATACACCTGATAATTTTTCTTTTTTTGTTTTGGTTGTTTTGTTTCTTATTATATTTTGTAGAGTTTTTATTAGTTTTATTAGTTTTATATATGCACGAGCTAGGCTTATATATTTGCTGGAATTGACTTTGTTACTAATTCCCAGTATTTGCTAGGCCTACTGTAACTGAGAACACCTCTTATCAGATTTTGTTCCTAACAGAGCTCTTGATCTGACTCGAATTACCTGACGTCCATGGAACATTCAAAATAAACCGGACCAACCGACCAAATTAGAAAGGTAAATAATAAAACACTGGCTCTTCCAACTCTTTTGTATGGTAGCGAAGTATGGACGTTGAAACAGAAGGATATACAGAGACTTAGACCTGCTGAAAATGAGATATCTTCGGAGGACTGCAGGATACACACTACTAGATCACAAAAAAATGAAGACATCTTAGAAGAATTACACATGGAATCTTTAGAAAACAAAATTTCTGATTATAAGTAAAGATGGATGCTACATGGTTCATCGAATGGAAGATCACAGGATACCCAAACAAATGTTAAGATATCAACCTGCAGGAAGAAGAAGACCAGGACGTCCACTCAAAAGACTTCTGGATGGTGTTTCTCTTGAGGCCGAAACAGGTCAACAAATGGCCTAAATTCGTGAATGTACTATGATGATGATGATGATGAATAATCTGGATTTCAATTTCATATTTGACCAGAGAACAATATGTTATGTGTAAACTTTAATTATTGTAAATTTAAGAAATTTTATTTACTCGTAGGTTCACTAGATATAAGATAAAATATAGGATTTATTGTTAAGGACTGAGTTGCAGGTAAGACCTGAAACCTTTAACTCACCAATAAAATTAATAAATTAAGGGGAGATTAAAAGCCCTATCCCAATATTTTTAAAATGTAAAACTTTGAGACCCATTTTTTTTCAGAAACTATTTGAGGTGTAAATGTGAATTTTTTACTCTGTTCAGATACTTGTTTAGTAAGTTTACTGAATCACTTCTTCTTCTTATGTTTCAAGATACGTATGGTTGTAAGAACTTAAGCTCTCCATACATCCCAATCCTGAACTAATGTTTTCCAATCATCCTATGTATAACCTAAAGTAAAGTAAAGTAATCCCACTACAAGCCTCGGGAGGCCCTTGGGGTAGTAGGAGGTTAAGGCTCCCACTTTTTCTAGACAACGGCACTTGATGTTAGCCGTGCGTGACGGCCGCCTTTACCCCACAACAAGCGTCTGGTACTCATTTCCGTTAGAGGCTGAGTCGAGCCCAGGGCCCATAGGCCCCAGAAGTTTTGGCCCATTAAAGACTTGAACACCGTACTTGACCTATCCGATTTGTAGGGCACAGTGCCTGAACCACTACGCTACGGTCACTTTTCTTAAATCATGGATAATGTTTTTCTCCCACCTCGTTTTTGGTCTACCAACTGGGCGTTTTCACTTTGGTTTTCCTACAAGAAGCTTTCATGTCCGGCTTTCATTTCCTATTCGTACCACATGTCCTACCCATCGTAGCCTATGAGATTTAACTGTTCTTATTATACCTGGCTTACTATAAAGACCATGTAGTTCACTGTTATGTAGTCTTCTCCATTCACCTGTCTGTTCATCTCCGTTGGGACCAAAAACTTTCCTAAGAACTTTATTCTCAAATACTCGTAATCTTCTTTCCCCCTTAAAGTAAGAGTCCATGTTTCACATCCATATAATATAACTGGTAGAATAACAGTTTTATATATTTTCAGTTTAACGTTTTTGAAAGGAGTTGGGACAAGAGTCTCTGCAATGCATAATAGCACGGATTTCCAGAATTGAGCCTATGTTTAATTTCTTTGTGCATCTCATTCCTATTTGTGATTATTGTTCCTAGGTATTTGAATTCAGCCACTTCCTCAAAATTTCCCTCATTTGTCATTAGCTGTCCATTTACATTATATAATATATTTCTATGTGTGACCATATATTAAATGCAATGTACAGCCTTTGTAGGCCTGAATCCAATATTTGAACACCTTAGGAAGTCTAGCACGAAGATACATGGTTAGCATGAATAGAGTGTGTGTGACATCGGGAGGAACCTTAATTGACACCGACAGCTGTTGTCGCAGGCAGGTAGAGTTTCAACTGCGAGTTTAATGCAACATTGATTGACTGTCATTGAATTATCCCCTCCTAAAACACTTCATTTGATATGACGTCACTCTTAGTCTGCGGCACAATTAGTTATCGCTTCGTTAAACAAAAAATAATGAGACTAAGAGTATCTAATTACAGCAGAACTCGTAACTTACGTCCATCTGAGTCGAGTACATAGGTGCGACTTCAAAACACCCGTACACAGGTACATGAAGCCTCTCACCAGGCGATGATAAAAAGCGGCTCTGGGTTACTTTCTTCTTCTTCTTCTTCTTCTTCTTCTGTTCATAAAATTACGCGTTTTGGCCTGTTTTCACATCAAGTGGGATTTAATGAATCTTCTCATCTAGTAAATGGGCGTCCAACCATTCTATGTCCTATTGGTTTGTACTTTAATAACAGCTGAGGGATTCTATCTGTAGGCATTCTTTTTAACATGTTCATACCAGTGGTTTCTCATGTTGTCAATTCTATTTGTTAAATTAAAAATATGTAGGTATTTTCCAATATCTTCATTTTTTTCTGTCCAAAATTGTCAGATCTGCTACTGAACGTAAGGACTTCATTTCTGCAATTTCTATTTTTCTTCTGTCTGAACGGTTAAGAATCCAATTCTCACTTGCATATGTTAAGACAGGCACTGCCATAATGCTGTAAAATTTTAATTATGTCTCCTCAAAGTTTTATTTTTCAGTGTCCGTCTTATAGCGCCACACATTCTGTAAAATCTATTTAATTTAATATTAATATCTTCCTTCTGGCAGTTTTGACACGTTGCATCCTAAATAATTAAAATTGTTCACCTGTTGTATTGTACTGTTATTAATACTGATTTTTCACCTCATATGGTCTTTTCCCGTTGAATGCCATTACTTTCGATTTACTTTCAGAGATTCTCGTATTGTCATAGTATTTTCTCCTAGCGAAATAATGATGTTCTAATGGTAACCATACATTTATGTAATTAATGTCCAACACAGTAATATATATATATATATATATATATATATATATATTATATATATATATGTAAAATATCCGTCTTACAGGAAATGAGTAAACTAATCCATTTCCTCAGAGAGTAGAATTTATTTATTGATTTATTTATTTTTTCTGCGAATTTATAGAATATAGAGGGTCGTCATTTTAAGTCCTAACCCTAAGCACCTGGCAACTGCTCGTCGCACGGATCTGTTATGCTAATCTCACAAAAATAAATATAAGTAAGCGCAGGATACGGATGTATGGAGAGCTTATTTCCACGCGGCTGTAAACCTACGGGTTCGATAACGCCACTGAGTTTGTTAGTAACTAATATTTATAAACTATTTTTTTATTTAGGTATATTGCACAACACAGTGTTTCCCCTTCATCCCAAAGTGATTTGTCCAAAACATCTTCTTCCCTCAAATATCTAGCTTCCGTACTTCTCTTCCCTCCATCCATCCATCGTAATCTAGGCCTGCCTCTTTCACTTCTTCCATTAGATTTCCAATTAAGGATCTGTGGGTTTGCTTAGTCCCGCGCCGTAGCCGAGCGGTTAAGGTAGGAAGCTTTGGCGCAGAGCTACGGGACTTGCGCTGGTTCGAGTCTTCCATGGGGAAGAAAATTTTCTCATGGTATTTCGGCCAGTATGGGACCGGTGCCCACCCACCATCGTGAGGCAATTGGGTAGCTACAATAAGTAGCGGCTCCAGGTTGAGGAACCAGCTCTAACGGCTGGGGGACTCGACATGCTAACCACATGTCACCCCTACACTGGCTGTTGATCATCTACCTCTGTGATTGGACACATGTGGATGCGAAGGGCCAGCAGCCGGCTGGTAAAAGGGCAACCGCTGAAAAGTGGAAAGACCCTCAATCGGAAATCGGGTTTTTTAGTGGGGGGTCTCCCCAGGTGGTGGACAGGGGAATGCTTCCCAGATATGGGTGAGATCGGGGAAATGAAATACCCGAAGTGAACCAAAACTAACAGCTACTGCCTTGTACTTCAGTGTTGACTCACTATAGGCTAGAGGAAGACAATCTTGATTACAAATTGCTTGGTCCTCCAGGTTGGGGGATGTAGCAATGGCCCAGCTGCTCATTCTACTGAGAAAATATACATTGCTAAAAAGACCAAATGAGATGAATGCCGGAATAATAATAATAATAATAATAATAATAATAATAATAATAATAATAACAATAATAAGTAAAGTGATCCCACTACAGGCCACAGGAAGCCGTTGGGTTAGTAGGAGGTTAAGGCTCCCACTTTTCCTGGACAATCGGCGCTTGATGTCAGCCGTGCGTGGACGGCCGCCTTTACCCTCAGAACAAAACGTCTGGTACCTCATTTCCGTTAGAGACTGAGTCGGCCTCAGGGCCATAGTGCCGCCAGAAAATGTGGGTTAGTTTAAAAATATTAATCCCATCGGGACTCGAATCCTACACATTCCGGCTTGTAGCGCAGTGCCTTAAACACTACGCTACGCCGTGCTCCGGTAATAATGGTAATACTAATAATAATAATAATAATAATGATAATTATAATAAATAAAAATAATAAGAATATAGATAACAATATGTTTTAGTAATTATTATTATTATTATTATTATTATTATGATTATTATTATTATATTATTATAACTTTTTTCGCGACAATGTCTGGATATGAGTAAGTCTCAATGGAGCCGGTAGAAAGGTCGGTGCAATAAATGTCAGCAGCTGACCAACGAGTAAAAGGGCGAATTACTTGCGTGATAAAGACTCTCACTGCCCTCTTGAGACTTACTCCAGCAAAAATTAAAATTTCCTCCACCAGCTGCTGTCTATAATATCCCATGAACAAAAAATGCTCGTTATTTTTCTTTCAGAAGTGGATATAAAACTTCAATTTAGACTTTTTATAGAACAGATTCATCACCGTTATCTTGACTATATAACTCGTGCCCCAAGTGGGAGTCAATGGCCAATCACGTTTCAATGAATTTTTGTTTTACAACAATGCCAGTCATGTTCTCACACTCACTCTTTATCAGCTCCTGCTTTTGTGATAAAGAAAACTCCACCTTTTTAATGTTCTGAACAGTTAAATCATTATTTTTCTCCAACAAATACATTGAATATAGCAAATAATCAAAATATTCCTTGATTTTACTGAGTTGTTTACTAAAAAGATAAGTGAATAACCCGTAATGTTGATTATGATATATAGTTTGATGTATTTCATTATTTCTCCACTTGGGTGCGCTCTTACAATATTGCGATCAAGCAGCAGTGAATGAACATAACCTCACATTTCTCATTTGTTTTCAAAGATCGCCGTTTACATTAAATATGTAATATTATAAAATAACTACATTTAAATAATGATTTGTGAGTAAACAGCTTAATTTTATTTGTTAAATAGTCCTAACAAATGCCACTCTTGATTTCCAAATTCTCTTGATAAATCCACTCCTCACTTCGTGAGTCGTGAATTTATCGATGATTTGGAAATCACTCGTGGCGTTACTTATGAGAACTTAATTATCGTTCTGGTTTCTACATATTTTCATTACTGCCGTTTTCTCGATAACATTCTCTTACTATACAAAATTATGCATACTTCTACACCGCTGTAGTCTCGACGTAGCGTGCTGCCTTGTCATGCAGCGGGCCCGGGTTCGATCCCCGGTCTGGAAAGTTTTTCTGGTGAGGTTTTATATAAGGGTTTTTCCTCACCTGTAAGACAAATGTCAGGAAAAAGTTAAGGCCCATACGGCCATCGCAAATCATCATTATTCATATTCGATTAAGCTTAGGATTGGGGACTCTCTTGGCGCCCCAACCTCAGAAGTGGGTTACAAGAACGCCATGGCAGGAGAGAGAACACCAGGAATGTCGAAATACAACCGGGGGCGTTTGCAAAAAGAAAAACAAAAACAAAAAAAAAACACAAGTAACCTATACTCTCGCTTCCATCTCCTATTTTCAATTCAAATTTTGAGGGCACAATCGCAGCAGAACCTCCTATTTGAAACATCCCACAATACAGAACCTCCCGCTATTTCTGATTCCTATATTGTACCCTCCTCTACACACTGGAACTACTTACCACAAGAGATTAGCTACTGCTTAACGCTAGCCTCCTTTAAAATAAATGTATATCTACTGTAATAATTGCACTTTAAATAGATTAATTTACGGATGAGTTTAGTTTCGCTTCTCTAATAATAGTTTATTAATTTAATTAATTTCAGTTTTAGTAATTATACAGAAGTCAGAGGATGATTTACAAAGAGCCATTTACATGTTGAATCAATTAGGACTCTATTATAATCTCAAAGTCTCAACTTCAAAAACTAAAATTATGGCTTTTCAGGGCAAAGTGCCAGTCAGAGCAAAATAGTAATCAATAATGAAATAATAGAACAGATAGCACACTTTAACCATCTTGGTTCAGATATAACATATAGCTATGATTGGGATATACACAATAAATTAAACCGATATCAAATGATTGTGTTGCATCATAAAAAGAACCTCCGAAAGACTCGAAGAGAAACTCAGCTCAGGTTTTATAAAATTATGGCCTGTTCCTGTTCTTTTATACGGATCTGAATCTTGGGTACTTACAAAAAAAGGTATCTCCACACATTCAAGCCACTGAAATGAAATTTTTAAGATCCGTAAAAGGATGTACACTCTTGGATAGATTTACACAATGAATCAATAAAAAATGAACTGGAGATATTTTCAATACTCGATAAACTAGAAGAGCACAAATACCAATGGAAAGAAACATTTAGACAGGATAGACAATACAAGATTACCCAAAAAGTTTAACACTTACAAACCACATGGGAAAAGATCTTTGGGACGGCCAAGGAAACGATGGACTTGAGACTGGAACAGGTCGCGTTGACCTAATCCTGGAAAGGAAGAAGAAGAAGAAGCTTTATTTATTTCAGTATATACTTATAAAATGTATTTTATGTAATATTCTAATTTCTTTGTTATTATTTAATATTTTCACTGGTTAAAAAGCCTTATCCCCGCCTTCCATGCGCCCCAACCTCAGCAGTGGGTCAGAATTAAGCCAATGCCACAAGAACACGCCAGAAATGTCAAAATAACAACCTGGGACATTGATTAAAATAAAAAAAGAAAAAGCCTTATGGCCTCAAGTCTGCCATTGAAATAAATAAAAATAATAACAAATCATTAATGTAATTAATATTAATATTAGATATTCTTGGGCTTTTTTTATAAGTTTATTCAATGATCAGGGAGTTATCCTGGTGCGTCAGCTGCCAACCTGGAGGACCAGCAGATTTTTATTCAACATTGTCTTCTTTTAAACTTGACAAACTAACGCCTAACTGCAACTAAAAATACAACAATGAGGAATAGATCGACATATGGGGCTGAAACAAGGGAGTTAAAATCCAGAATAATAAATTAATTAAAATTATGCAGAAATGAATTTCTTTAAGAACTAAAATAAGAAAGAGTGTAATTAAACAATAGAAGAATGTTCAAACCCAAAAAAAACAATAAAAATAGTGTGGATATGTTAAAAAATGACAGAAGACAGATTCCCAAAAATAATACTAGGATGGGCGCCATTTGCTAGAAGAAGAAGAAGAAGAAGAGGACGGCCAAAATAACGTGGATTGATGGTGTTTTGAGGTGAATGAGGGGGAAAAATGATTGGACAGTGAAGATTGTAATGGCTGAGGGATTTGGAGGGTAATGACAGTGGATCAATTGGGCGCAGGAAGATTATGTGAATAATTGATAAATGAAAACATTGTTAAATGTGCTGTTATTCTTCAAAAGAACACTTCATACTTGCACTGGAATAAGGATGTGATCGCTATCTTATATACATTTAAGCAAACTATGAGAAACTACTCACATTTGTCTCTCCAAGCTGTTATCTTAGATCATGTTTTCTGTTACATTAACTAAATGTTTCAAGTTTTGTACACTTCTTTCATCCTCTAGTCGCTTTCATGCAAAACTTCTGTTTATATTTATTTTGTTCACAAAATGGACGTATGAGGAAAAAAAATAATTGAAAATGGAAACAAACTCTTCTTCTTCCTTCCAAGTATTAGGCCAAGGCCTGTTACGATCCTATAGAAAATTTTCCCTCCAGCGTTTCATAGGACGGCCCAGTGATCTTCGTCCTCTTGGTGTATAATTATAAACAGCTTTGGGGATCCGATTTGAACTGATTGGAAACAAGCATCTACAATAATTATGCTGTTTGGACACACATATTATTAAAATGTTGCATTTATAAAACTGGTCGAAGTACGTAAATATATCCAAGTCAAATAGTCGACATCCGGCTGTAAGATTATTACGTTCATCGAGTGGATGATCAAAATCATTTTTCTTCGTAAAATTATGAAGTACTGAATACATTTTTAACCGAGTTGCCTATTAAAATTCGGCCGCCAGTATGTTTAATTAAAATATTTATTTATTTAATTATTTATTTATTCCAAATAATTTGATTCATTTGTTATTAATATGAATTATAATCCAGTTCGCAGAAATTGATGTATAGAGCTTGAAAAGTTTTGGTTGCCATTGCACACTTGGCCGTAAACCTCCTCGCGGCTACAGCAGTCTGTGACACCGATCAGTAATAAAATGGCGGTAAGTACGTACTTATTTTAATATTATAACGGGTTATAATAGGGAAAACAAGAATATCAGATCCCGTATCTCGTATGTTAACCCTGTACAGGAGAAGACAGAATGTCTGATGGCCGAAATCCTACAGCCAAATGTTTTTTTCTCTACTTTACTGGCAGGTAGTGTTTCACTTTCTCATTAATAGCGAAGTCTGTGTTGATGTCTGTGGTGAATGTAGTATTTGAACAGTTTTACGATCCGAGGGTCACTGGTTTGAAGCGAGTGTCAATTCAATTTTTCGTTTGAGAAGAACTCGAGCTTACAGCTTCTATCAAGAAGATGTAGAAAGATGAGATTCTTGGATTAAAAATATTTCTAATTACCTGATTTGGCTCAAGTGTAGGAGTTTGATACTCGTATTCAGGAGGTCCCGGATTCAAACCCCTCTGCCGATAAACCTGGCTCATATATTTTTTTGTTTATTTGTATCTACAATACTCACTATCGTAAAATATTTAGGAGAATAAAATGAATTGATCGATAAAATTTAAAAAAAAAACAATAGAAACGCACTGCTTACTGGCAATACCTTGACATCCTGTTTATATGGTAAAGAGTCTATAAACAAGAGTTGAAATAAAGCATTGTCTCTAAAGAAGCTAGGCCTAGGATATTATCGTAAGTAATGCTACGAGTGATTTCCAATTTATCTAGACGATTTGGAAATCAAGAGTGGCATTTGTTAGGACTCCATCCATGGTAATTCTGCCCAAGGCAGGTCCTTCGCTGCAATCGTAGCATTTTCATGCTATGCTTTGTAGCTTTACTAGGGAATTATAAGTGTGGTGGCTTCCAGTTACTTTGCACACCGATGAAGGATGATGATGATGATTATGATGGTCGGATGATTTCGGGGACCGTTTGAGCCTTAAAGGTTTCCTGACATTTGTCCTACACGTGAGGAAAACCCCGATAAAAACCTCACCCAGAAAAACTGCCCCGACCGGGATCGAACCCGTGCCCGCTGCGTGACAAGGCAGCACGCTACCTAGAGACCACAACGGTGGACTGTTAGGACTATTTAACGAATAAAATTAAGCTGTTTACTCACAAATCATTATTTAAATATAGTTATTTCAAAATATGTATATATTTAATGTAAAAGGGCGATGTTTGAAAACAAATGAGAAATGTTTGGTTATGTTTCATTTGTTCATCACTGCAACTTGATGATATTATTTGTTGTCAAATAGAATCGCAAATAGAATCGTAAGAATGCACCCTCGTGGAGAAAAAATGAAACACATGAAACAGAATATTATAACCAACGTTACAGGTTATTAATTTATTTTTTAGGAAACAACTTAGCAAATAATTATATAAAATACAATTATAGAACACATAATTACTAAATGTGTAGTTGGAAGGAATCTGTTCATTATTTGCTATATTCAACGTATTTGTTGGAGAGTCAGTCACTGCAAAATAATGCTCCGCCCTGTTCAGAATATTAAAAAGGAGCTTTCTTTATTTTGGCAAACAAAATTTGATAAATATCGAGGTGAAACACGACTGTCTTTGGTTGTAAAACAAAATTCATTGAGACGTGATTGGTCATTGACTCCCATTTGGGGCGTGAGTTAAATAGTCTCTTGAAATGATTAGTTCTAGTAAAAATAACTAACGTTAAAACCTCTAAATCAAATAAATGCTTCGATTAAAAAAGTACAGGTTATCATATTAACTACTACCTCTTCATAATTTGTAGGATCTTCATCCTGTTTATTTCCAAAATCACTCCTCTATCCATGTCTTGTCTGGTCTTCCTCTTGTTCTTCTCCCGTCCATTGGTCTATCTTCTTTAGCTCTTTTTCAAGTCGGTTTTCTTCCGTTCCTTCTATATGACCTTTCCAATATTTCCGTCTATCTATAATAAATTTGGTTATGTCTTGAATATGACATTTGTCCCTAATTTCTGTGTTGTGTATTTTATCAAATAATGTTTTCCCCTGAATAGTTCTTAAGATCTTCATTTCACATGTGCTTATTATTTGTTTATTTTTTATTGTATCAGTCCTAGTTTCTGCTCCATATACGATAACACTGGGGAACGTGATTTTGGTGCCTTAATGTTTTCACTTATTTATGGGTATATTTGGGTCACTGATTCCAAAGATGATTTCAGTTTCGTCCTATCAGCTCTAGTTTTTGAGATAGAGTTTATTCAAATTATATACCAGTTCAAAAATACTGGTCCACATATACAACTATATTACTCGCATACAATTAAATACAAAAGAACAAATACTTTCTTTTTCATGAAACAACTGTATCTATATAACTACCATAATTTATTTACACATTAGTCTCGTTAGAATCATTAATTTTCCTCCATCAGGTCGCAGAATCCCCGTTTCTGTGATTTCCTCCGATGCAATGATCTTGGACATTCTCGGTGGATGCTCCAACAGTAGTCCGCCATCATATGTATATCCCACCGTCCACGATACCTTTCTTCCATTGTACTTATTCCTGGTGAAAACGCTCACCCTGTTCCTCACTTACATCTCCAGATTGTCTGGAAATCGATCCAAATGACTGTGTAGGTAGTGTAATTTGATGCTCATGTTACAACCTAGTGCACAAAAAGCAGTGAGCATATTCTCCACTAGTTCATCACTATTAGGAGACTTATAGTTTCCAAGGAAATTCTTCACTACCATACAGAACGAAGACCATGCGGCTGCTTCAGTATCATTCATTGAGTCTTGAAATTGATGGTCATTAATAAGTTGGCGGATTTGTGGTCCATCCAATATACCTGCTTTTATTTTTTCCTTACTCAGTGCAGGAAATTTTGTACATATGTAGCCAAAACATGTTCCATCTCTATTCAACGCCTTGATGAACTGTTTCATTAAAACCAAGTTTAATATGCAGTGGTGGCAAGATGATGTTGTTTCTGTCAACCAAAGGTTCTGCAACGATGTTTTTTTCTCCAACGGTCATGCTTTCTCTAAGAGGCCAATGCCTTCTCAACCCAATGTTGATCTTTGGCTCTAGAGTCCCATAAACATATAAAGCATGGGTATTTGGTGTACCCACCTTGTTGTCCTAGAAGAAAATTCACCATCTTGAGATCGACACACATTACCCATTGGTGATCACGGTAAGAGATCTTCTCTAGCACTGTAGCTATTGTATGTTGATTTTCACGCATAGAAACTGAGTGACCAATTGGGATTGACCTTGTATATGTTCCCATTATGCAAAAGAACACATTTTAGGCTGCGTTTGGAGCTATCTATAAATAACCGCCATTCACTTGGTGTGTATTTTCTTACACCCAGCTTCATTAACAGTCCTTCAACATTCATACAAAAAACAAATTGATTTTCTACTGTGAAGAATGGCAGGAAGTCTGTTTCTCTTTTGCGATAGACTGTGACCTTTGTTCCCGGTAACAGACATTGTTTCTCTGCCAGCCTGGAAGCTAACAACTCAGATGACTTCTTTGGAAGACTTAGATCCCTTATGAGGTCGTTCAGTTTCCGCTTGACTAAAACCGGATGAAACTGATGAAGGTCCTGGGAAATCGCTGTCATTTCCCTCAGAATAGCTTTCAGTTGAATCATCCTCTTCTTCTGGTGACTCTGGAAGACTGGTAAAAATTGGAACAGGTATCTCCTCTGAATGTGGAACAGGGCGTCTTGCGGAGCGTAGATTGGGATATACCCATCTATTCCGGTTTTTGCTATTGATGCCCTTTACATTGACTGAAACAAAAATAGCAGTCATCACTATGGTTAATTTGTTTCTCGCCAGATCATTGGTTCCCCAAATTTCAAGCATTTCCGTTTCCCATTTGTCCATTGTCGTAGATGCTCTGTGCACGTTTTACATACAATGTGAGGTGCCCAAGGCTTATCTTGATCTCCCAGTTGTACTTTGAAATAGGCCAAATAAGCTCTTCTTACAAAGTTCAGTTATAGGTTTTCTTTGTTGAGTGAATGTTGTAACTCCCACAGATGAAACAAAACACATCAGGATTATTCACACATTTTCTTCGTGTTGAAGCCATGTCAGTCTAGAAAAAGGATAAACAATTGTCAAATTAGTAAAATTACATATGCAAACGGCAACAACAACATGAATATAACTTGGATTAAATCAATTAGTATTATGCAAACAATCGATTTACAATGGTGGTACATAAGAGCAGTTATCATCAATATCTTGCAAACTAGAGCTGCTGCAACAAAATGGATGACATTTTTGGAATCAGCAGTGCCGAAATACCCAGAATCAGGTGAAAAAATTTCAGGCACCAAGAAAAAAATATTTTTTTGTTCCCCAGTGTAATTGGTCGAACTATCGTTTTGTGCATGCGGATTTTGCTTTCTATTGACATATGTTTGTTGCTCCAAATTAAATATTTCATATATCCTGATATTTGTGCTGCTTTATCAGCTTGTTTCTTTACTTCTTTTATTAAATGTCTAGTGTTTGTTATTAATACACCTAAATAATTAAATTTTGATACTTGTTCTATAATTTTTCTTTCCACTTTTAATTTGCATCTTACTGGTTCTTTTGATTTTGTTAAGTATTTTGTCTTATTCGTGTTAATTTTTCTGGCATTTATATTAAGTTGATGTAAAGATCTTTGTAAATTATCGACAGATTCTGAAAGGAGAACGACATCATCATAAGTAATGCCACGAGTGATTTCCAAATTATCGATAAATTCACGACTCACGAAGTGAGGAGTGAATTTATCTAGAGAATTTGGAAATCACTCGTGGCATTTGTTAGGACAATTTAACGAATAAAATTAAGCTGTTTAATCACAAATCATTATTTAACTATAGTTATTTTAAAATATTTATATATTTAATGTAAACGGCGATGTTTGAAAACAAATGAGAAACGATAGGTACGCTTCATCTTCTTCTTTTGTTTATCACTGCAACCAGATCATACTATTTATTGCCAAAGGAACGCAATATTGTAAGAATGCTCTCTAGTGGAGAAAAAATGAAACACATCAAACTGTATATTAATTCATTTCTGATGTCGTATGATATAAATATGACAATTATATTTTTCTGGATTGTTACCTGGGAAAAAATACATTTAAGAAAGTGCAAACAGTGGTTTCTTTTTTTGGTGGTATAATCAATTGCTACAAATGTTTTTATATTAACTCCCGCATGCGGCATGTGTTGACATTCATGCACTATATATATAATCTGGTAGCCGTCTTTCTCACAGGCTCAGTCACTGCAAAATAATGATCAGACCTGTTCAGAATATTAAAAAGGAGGAGCTTTCTTTAATATGGTAATTATAACACTGATAAATATTTCGTGAAACACGACTCTGATTGGTTGTAAAACAGAAATCATTGAAACGTGATTGGTCATTGACTCCCATTTGGGGTATGCGTAAGATATCAAGTGAAATCTAGTGTTTTCCATTTTATAACCAAAACGTGGTGGTATGTTTTCAATAATTTTAACCATTGATCGTTAAATCATTTTTGAATTAAATACGTGTTTCGATAAGAGAAGTACAGGCCATCTTCTTTACTATGAATTGCATAGCCTGTTTAGGGAACATGACGTGTTGATATTTTGTAAGATGTTCTTACGGAACTGTAAACAGGATTGGTTGTAATATTCTCTAAAAGCTAGTGTTATTGCATTATGAGCATGCGCACTAGTAAGGAATTAACTGAACGAAGATGAAATTTGGTTTGATGAGACTAATGTAACCTGTACTGCAGTTTAACTAACTTTACATTGCAAATGTATTAATACATTACAATGCAGAATTCAGCCGGTCTATTTAACAGAGTTGTCACAGTTCACAGCTATGATAAAGTTATATAAGCACTTCTTGCAGTTGGTAAGTACAGAATGTCCTGAAAATCATGCAGTCAAGCTCCCTATATTAAATTCTTAATTAAATACGAGGGCGGATCGGAAAGTAACGGACAATATTTTTTTCTGCCTTGGTATTGCAGCTAGAATGTTGAAATTTCACAGAGATATAGTTTAAAGTTTTCACTACAGATGGTATTTTTTTCTCAGGTGCACCTCTTGCGAGAGAAGCTTGAACTATGCAACAAAGATGGCGCGCATGCTACAGTCGTCCACAGGGCGGATCGGAAAGTAACGCACAATAATTTTTTTTTAAAAAGTTTAATAGTAAAAAAAAGGAAAAAATCACAAATGAACTTACATCTTTTACCTATTTTTCGACATAGTCACCAACTTTCTCAACACATGTTTCCCATCGTGTTACCAGTTTCAATATGCCCTGTTCGTAGAAGTCCGTTTGGTTGGAGTGTAGCCATCTGCGCACTGCTGATTTCACTTCCACATCTGTCTCAAGCGTTTTGCCGGCCAGGAATCACTAAGGCGAATCACGTGGCGAATCACTAAGGTTCACGTGCCCCTCTTGGAAGAATGTGCACCACCTGGAGACATTGCTACGGTCCATACAATCATCCCCATACACGCCACGCATGTCCCTGTGAATTTCACTGGGTTTATGCCCTTTGGCCCACAAAAATCGAACAACACTTCTCTGTTCACCGTCCTCACAGGTGGACGACTGTAGCATGCGCGCCATCTTTGTTGCACAGTTTCAAGCTTTCTCTCGCAAGAGGTGCACCTGAGAAAAAAATACCATCTGTAGTGAAAACTTCAAACTATATCTCTGTGAAATTTCAACATTCTAGCTGCAATACCAAGACAGAAAAAAATTATTGTGCGTTACTTTCCGATCCGCCCTCGTAGTTGTCCCAAAAAAGATCTAACCACAAATTAAAAATTGTTGGGAAGACGAAAAAAAAAAGTATAATGTTCATTTTGAAGCTATTAACTAACTAACTAACTAACTAACTCACTGGCACTATCGAACCCGTAATTTCATGGCCGCGGGGACATAAGCTCTCCATACATCCGTATACTGACTCAATGTTTTCCATCATAATCTCTCATGTACTTAATCTACTTCCCTCAAATGATAGTTAATGTTATTCCCCCACCTCATTCTTGGTCTACCTACTGGGCGGTTTTCCCTCTGGGTTTCCTACAAGAAGCTTCCATGCACGTCTTTCATTCCCCATTCGGTGCCACATGTCCTGCCCATCGCAGGCTACGAGACTTAACTGTTCTTATAAAGTTTCATTTTGAGGCTATTACCTTTATTATATCAAATACATTTTAATCTCTTATCCTATTGGAAACATATACAGACAATTTGAATGCAAAATAACTTATTAATAACTAAATATTAACAATTTAATACAGAATTGCGTGCAAAAGTGATCTATCTCTATAGAGTGGAAAAATGATCTAACACATATTTAAGAAAAAATGCTACAATAAGAAATAGAAAATACATATTGAACACTGATTCAGTTAGAAAAATTGTGACTGAATCAGTTTCAGTATTTATTTTCCATTTAATGTTATTTCGTTACATCTTTGTATCTTTCTTATTTTCACCTCAATTTCTCTAAGATTCTGATTAGGATTCACGGAACTGTGCTGGAATGAATTTACACATGTGTAATAATTGTTTTTCTGCACTGCTATTATTGACTTGACTAACTGCTCCCGCCATTTTGTTACACATAGATCACTATTCGCTTGAAAGCCAACTTTTAAAAATAAATAAAAACCGTTCTGGAAGAGAGTATGGATAGTTTTACATGCAACCATGTGGTGATACTCTCCGGATAGATCACTGATCCCTGAAAACTCACTTTCCCAATTTTTGTGGGTTAGATCTTTTTTTGGGACAACTATTCAATTCAATAATTTTGTAGTTACGTTTTATAAACGGTAGGCACGAAGTTACTGGAATGTATTCAGATATAGGATTACTGAATGTAATACAATTTAGGCTTAAATTATACAACCTATGATGGGACGTTTTTACTTTCCTTTATACCTCCTGCCAAATTTTATTCTTAGGGTTTCATTTTACAGCGATGTCTCATCATCATTATATGATTTATTTAATTTATTTCCAATGATTATTTCAATATATTTTCGATGATATTTAACTTCATGAGTTACGTATCATGAAAACGTAGGAAGTCATTTTCATTTTAACGAATAGTCTATGCAACAACAAAGAAAGTGTTGCAGTAGACCCAACAACAGATCTATTTGCAAGAAGGAGGTTACCTATCAAACCACATATTTTATAAATTAATAGGTTCTGCCCTAGGGCAGGTCCTTCACAGCAGTCACACAGCATTTTCATCCTATGCTTTGGAGCTTTATTAGAGAAATTATAGGTGCGGGTAGCTTCCCGTTTCTTTCCACGCCTGGGATGATGATGGCCGGATGATATTCGGGGACCTTCGGGTCTCAAAGTTACCTTACAGTTGAGGAAATACCGTCATAAAACCTGACCCAGGAAGCTTGTCCCGACACGTGGTTTGTAATATTACAATGTAGTTATTTAATACAGTATAGTAAAAGGTTGGCAACTCCGATATGTAGAAAGTTGAATTTTCAGTCATGGTCGCCACTGCTGTAAGCAGGATAATATGAATATGTAATATTGATTTTCTATGTTTTTATTTGAATTAACATTTTCCAATCCTGGATTATATCTAATTTAAGAAAGAAAAATTACTGTTTGGACCGGGATTTCAACCCATGGACATCTAGTTCTACGTAATGGACAGCGTACAGGTATATAGACCTAGAGGTTCAGGGTTCAAATTCCAGTTCAAACATTAATTTTTCTCTCTTAAATTAAATGACATAATATTGAGTACAGTGGGCCAGTTACTCGGTATGGATTGTAGAGCGGTTGGGATATGTGAATTAAAATGGAAATAATGTATTGTATATTTGAATGCGAGGCAATAATAATATGATAAGAATAAATAGAATGCATTCCGGTGCCGTGGAACAAGAGAAAGCGGCGGAAAAAGAACGAAGAGGCTACGTGACTAGAAATTTTGAGCAGGAGGCGGCCCCTGCAGTGGAGCAATTTGGCTTCAATTCACAGTTGCCATGCTTTACAGCTAATTTCTCTATACTGTGAAACAATTCCACGCTCCCGTGCGTTCCGTTCCTTCTGAAGAACGCAAATTTCCACATTCAGTTAACTTCCCGCTTCAGATGTACAACCTTCCGATGGAAGAACCATATATCGATATTATACACACTTATTAAATATATTCACTACATTGAAACGGATCTTCTTCTTCTTCTTTTTATCATTGTTATTATTATTATTTATTATTATTATTATTATTATTATTATTATTATTAGTGTTATTATTATTATTAGTGTTATTATTATTATTATTATTATTAGTATTTATTATTATATTATTGTTATTATTATTATTATTACCGTTATTGCTTATTATTATTAGTTGTTATTATTATGAGTATTGTTTATTATTCTTATTGTGTTATGTATTATTATTGTTATTGTTATTATTATTAGTATTATTATTATTATTAGTATTCTATTATTATTATTTTTATTGTTCTTATTGTATCTATTCTTATTACGTGTTATTGTTATTATTCGTATTATTATTATTATTAATTACTTAGTATTATTACTATTATTATTATGTTATTCATTATTATTAGTGTTATTGATTATTATTAATATCTTACCAATTATTGTTAATTCTTATGATTATTCTTAGTGTTTATTCTTGTTTTATGTTATTATTATTATTATTAGCTTATTCATTATTATTATTCTTATTATATTGTTTCTTCTTCTTCTTCTTCGTCTTCTTTTCTTCTTCGTCTTCTTCGTCTTCTTCTTCTATCTTCTTGTTCTTCTCTTCTTCTTCTTCCTCTTTCTTCTTCTTCTTGTGCTTCTTCTTCTTCTTTCTTCTTCTTCTTTCTTCTTCTATCTTCTTCTTCTTCTTCCTTCGTCTTCTTCCTTCTTTCTTGTTCTTCTCCTTCTTCTTCCTTGTTCTTGTTCTTCTTCTTGTTGTCTGGTTCTTCTTCTTCTTCTTCTTCTTCTTCTAGTCTTCTTTTCTTCTTGTTCTTGTTCTTCTTGTTCATCTTCTTGTTCTTGCTCTTCTCTTCTTGTTCTCTTCTTTTTCTTTTCTTCTCGTTCTTCTTATTCTTCTTCCTTCGTCTTATTTCTCTTCTTATGCTTCTTTTCCCCGTTGCAATGTCTTTACTTCTATCTTTTTCTTCTTCGTCGTTCCTTTTCTCATTCTTTTATCTTCATTCTTGCTTTTTTCTTCTTTCTGCGATCTTCCTTGTGGTCTTGCCTCCTTCTTCCTTTCCTTCTTCTGTTCTTCTTCTTTCTTCTTTTCTTACTTTTTCTTCTTCTTCCTCTTCCTCTTCATATTACTTCATTATTTCGTATTAACCCACTGGCATTATCGAACTTGTAGTCCATGGCCATGACGACATATGCTCTCCACACACCCTATCCTTAGCTAATATTTTCTTCCAAATCACACCCCTGTAAATAAATCTAACTTTCCCCCCCATCAAATAATGGATAATATTAATTTCTGCCCAATCGTTTTGGGGGCTTTTCCCCTCTGTTTTTCCTATAAGGGCTTCCATGCATGTTCTTTCATTCCCCCATTCCTGCCACATGTCCTGGCCATCGAATCTACGAGACTTAATGTTTCTCATTATAACTGGCTTCCTATAAGACCATGTAGTTCATGGTTATGTAGTCCTTCTCCATTCTCACCTGTCCTCTTTAATCTCTCTTTGGTCCAAAATTTTCCTAATACTTTATTCTCAAAATCTCGTAATCTCCTTTCCTCCCTCAAAGTAGAGTCCATGTTTCGCACTCAATAACATAAACTGGTAGAATAATATTTTAATATATTTTCAATTTTAAAAACGTTTTTTGAAAGGATTGGGACAATCAAGAGTCCCTGTAATACATATAGCACACGCATTTTCAGAATTGAGCCTATGTTTCAATTCCTTTGTGCCCATCTCATCCTATTTATGATTATTGTTCCTAGGTATTTGAATTCACCACTTTCCTCAAAATTCCCTCATTTGTCATTAGCTGTCCATTTCCATTATATAATGTATTTCTACGTGTACCATATATTCAGTTTTTATTGACATATACTTCCAGTCCCAGTTTTCTTAGTGATACTCAATAGTGTGTGCGTGTTGGACTGATTTATAGAATAGCAGTATTAAATTTGTCCACCGCTGTGGCTCGAGGTAGCGTGCTGCCTTGTCACCCAGCGGTCGGGAGAGGGCTCCTTGGGTGAGTTTTTTTTCGGGGTTTTTCCTCATCTGTAAGACAAATGTCCAGGGATGCTTAGGCCCAACGGTCCCCGAAAAACATCCGCCATCATCATCATTATCTTTATCATCATCATCATTCTTCACCGGTGTGGAAGCAACGGGAAGCTGCCACACCATAATTCCCCTAGTAAGCTGCAAGAATGCATGGGAATGCGATATTGCAGTGCAAACACACCCCCCAGGTACAGTACGGTGGAGGGATGGATTGTTAAATTTAATCGATACAATCATTCACATTAATAATTTATTTTGTGCGGAAATAGTTAAATATTCGAGTGGCGCACGGTGAACAGTGGTTTGTTTTCCCCCAGCGGCGCAGGCGCGGTGTTTTACGCCATCAAATACACAATTAAGGTGGGTCTGTTTGTAAAATAATACTGCGCCACAGTAATGTCATTAGAAAGATCATGCAAAGACTAATGAGTGTTTATTGCAGGACCCGGGGTGTTTTACTTGGTGAGTCCCGTTGAATAACTGGATTAACTCCGGCTCTTTCCACATGGGCCTCTCTGTCTTACTTCTTTAATTACTGGCAAAAACCGCAGCTTTCCCCTTCTGTCCACCCAACTGGTTCCCACAAAAGCATAGGCCATTATTCATTACATTATTTAATTTGTATTACAGATTGATTATTTAAACGATCGAATTGGGAGTGGATTTAAACAATTAAAATAAATATATGGTCCATAGAAATACATTATATATGGAAATGACAGCTAATGACAAATGAGGGAAATTTTGAGGAAGTGGCTGATTCAAATCCTAGGAACAATAATCACAAATAGGATGAGATGCCAAGAAATTAAACATAGGCCTTCAATTCTGGAAATGCCATGTTTCTTATGTTTTGCAGAGACTCTTGACGTCCCAACTCCCTTTCAAAAAACGTTAAAACTGAAAATATAAAACTATTATTCTACCAGTTTATTATTGGGTTTGAACATGGCCTCTTTGACTTTAAGGG
>JASPKZ010004668.1:0-61913 GCA_030220185.1 Diploptera punctata | reverse complement strand
ATACGACAAGAACTCGACTATCGTCTGGACCATATGCCGTGGGACACGCGGTACTCATATTGCATGTTTGAGAGTCATTTAATATAGTAAGTAAACTTTGAGAGTTTTTCTATTCAATGTTGCTTCATACTTTTCTATCATAAATAGTGTGTTCATAAACTAGTTCCATTAATTTGTACTTACCCTGTAATTATACTTTAAAAACTTTCTCAAAATAATGACGAACACGCTAAATCAATGGTATCTAACCTTTCTTTCTCCGCACACCATTAAAGACAATTTGGCATTCAAATGTTCACTCCCAGCTTATACTCCGTATAAAAAAAACACAAGAAGTAAATATATTATACAAATTATCATTCAATAATAACTAAGTTTTACTATAAAAAGGAAAGTCTTGCTATAAAGCGCTATTCTTGGAAACAGATAGCAATATTGTACTAAATTCTCTGACAAATTATTCCCACTATTTCTGTCATTCTCAAAATTTATAGAGTATATTTACGAGTATTTTAAATTTTACTTACCACTTACTAATGCATCGATAATCCCAGGTTGATATATACGATATATATATAGCCTTTTGTAAATTGTTCAAGAGATTCCCGGGGAGGTCAAAGGCTATAAGAGAGTTGTAATACTCAACTCCTTCACACTTAAATCATCCTTTGTAGCGAAAAACGTGAAGAAAGTAGCTTTTGGACGCTTAAATGGCTTACGCTACCTAAACCATAGCAAATACCATACAATGTATGTACACAGAATTGAATGTCACAAAAAATCTACATAAAAAGTCAGCAACAGCATATGTTTATCTTTTACGCATAATTCACAATAACCATTCTTGTCTTTCATTGATGCCAAGAAGATCGAGATAGGTAGATTCCGAAGCAAGCGTAGCAGCGCACGGCGGGTATTCTTTTATGGATAACTCACAATAACGAATTTTGTCTTTGAACTCATTTATGAAGATCGGAATAAGTAGATTCCAAAGCAACGCCGCGTAATCAGCACGAGGTATCTTAATATAATTACGATAAAAATGTATCCATTTACTTATTCAACTAAACATAAAAACTCCTTAATTTTCATCTTTCAGCTCATTTATGCCAAGAAGATCGGGATAAGTAGATTCCAGAGAAACGCCGGGTAATCAGCACAGGGTATCTAAAATAATTACGATATAAATTTATAATTATTTTTCTCTTCACTTATTCAACTAAACACAAAAACACATTAATTTTCATTTATGTAGGCGTAGCAGCGCAAGCCGGGTATTAGATAGTGTGAAATAAAAAATGTTTTGCGCTGTATGATTCACATTATACTATTTTTTAGTACTCTATAAATATCTTACACTGGGCTTTAGTTTGTCGAGTATAGTAATCTGAATAACGAATTGAATGTGCATTTTTATCACCTAGGTACTGATATTTTTAAGTATATTCTTTCTATCTTTTTTATTTTAACAAGTTTTGCAACCTGCGTTTTACCTGTGGGTATATCGCAGGATATTTAGTTTACAATTAATAGGGGTTATTTCAGTGTCTGCAATATTTCGTTCATGTACTTGATTGTTCGTGGCATTTTGATAAATTTTCGTAGCACTATGTTTGAGTTCTTGATGTGCACTGGTCTGTTCTTTTTTTTGTAGCTTGCAGCGAAGTAAAAGATGCACAGCTGGTTGGTCGTCTTATGAGCATAGGCACTTCGGTGAGGCTGCTTTTCCTATTCTATGTAGGTACTGTTGGAATTTTCCATAGTTTGTGAGGAATTGTATAAGTATGAAAGTTGGGTTTTTTAACTCGTGTCCCAAATCGTAGTCAATGACCAATCACGTTTCAATTAATTTTGTTTTACAACCAATGGCAGTCGTGTTTTACTTCGCTATTTATCGATTTATCTTTATCAGCTCTTGCTTTTGTGATAAAGAAAGCTCCTCCTTTTTAATATTGTGAACAGGTTAGAGCATTATTTTGCAGTGACTGAGTCTTCAACAAATATATTGAATAGACTTATAGAAAATAATGAACAGATTCCTTGATCTTAATGTGTTGTTCACTAAAAAAAATAATTAGTAACCTATAATGTTAGTTATGTCCACCGCTGTGGTCTCGAGGTAGCGTGCTGCCTTGTCACGCAGCGGGCCCGGGTTCGATTCCCAGTCGGGACAGGCTCCTGGGTGAGGTTTTTTCGGGTTTTTTCCTCACCTGTAAGACAAATGTCAGGAAGCTTAGGGCCCAACGGTCCTCGAAAATCATCCGGCCATCAACATCCTTATTATTATCATCCTTCATCTGTGTGGAAAGTAACGGGAAACTACCACATATATAATTCCCTAGTAAAGCTGCAAAGCATAGCATGAAAATGCTATGATTGCAGTGAAAGACCTGCCCTCGGGCAGAATTACTATGGATGGAATGTTAGTTATAACATCCAGTTTGGTGTGTTCATTATTTCTCCACTGGGTGCATTCTTACAATATTGTGATCCAATTCGGCAATAAATAATATGATCAAGTTGCAGCGAATAAACATAACCTCACATTTCTGATCTGTTTTCAAACATCGCCGTTTACATTAAATATACAAATATTTTAAAATACCGGTAACTATATTTAAATAATGATTTTTGAGTAAACAGCTTAATTTTGTTCGTTAAATAGTCCTAACAAATGCCACTCTTGATTTCAAAATGCTCTAGATAAATTCACTCGTCACGACTTATAATAGTATATTATGATGCGAGGTTGGGAAGTGGTCTTTACAGAAGCGAAGAAAATGTTTAAAAACCGAGCGATAGCGAGGTTTTTAAATTCTGAGATTCTGTAAAACACTTCACAAACATGCGATGAACATTATTTTTTGCGCGATGGTGTATTCAAAATATTAAATAATACTAAATTAATAACATCTTTGTTGGAAATATTTGCGTTCATTATAAACAATTGACTAAAATTAACAGTGTGGGCAATGTTTATTAGTTGAAACTGCAGGAGGCCGTGGCACCAATCAGTTATAAAATGGTGGTTGTACGTATTTATTGTTTTATATTGTTTCAAATAAATTTCAGTTATTTAATGTGCAGTAATTTGTTTCGTATAATGTATATTAACACTACCTTTTGGATATTTTTCTTGTACGTACATTGTATGTAGTACACATGGAGGGGAGTGGCTTTACTTCCCACACGTGATTTGTGATATGTAATATTACAGTACAGTTGTTTTATTACAGTATAGTTTAGGTTGGCAACCCCGAAATGTAGGAAGTTGAACTTTCATTCATTGTCGCCATTGCTGTAAGTACGACAAAACGCAATATCGCGCAAAATAGTATATTACGATATGAGGTTGGAAAGTAGTTTTTACAGAAGCGAGGAAAATGTTTTAAAACCGAGCGATAGCGAGGTTTTTAATTTCTGAGATTTTGTAAAACACTTCACAAACGTGCGATGAACATTGTTTTTTGCGCGATGGTGTTTTCAAAATATTAAATAATACTAAATTAATAACATCTTTGTTGGAAATATTTGCGTTCTTTATAAACAATTGACTAAAATTAACACTGTGGGCAATGTTTATTAGTTGAGATTGCAGGAGGCCGTGGTACCAATCAATTATAAAATGGTGGTTGTACGATTTATTGTTTTATATTGTTTCAAATAAAGTTCAGTTCATTTAAAATGTAGTGTATTGTTTCATATAATGTATATTAACACTACCTTTTGGATATTTGTTGTATATACATTTTACGTAGTATATATATAGAGGGCAGTGGTTTTACTTCCTACACGCGGTTTGTAATATGTAATATTACAGTATAGTTACGCGAAACAAGAATGGCGGACAGCTGCTAACAGTCTTCAACAGTGCTCCTGGCTTTTTTCGATTTTTTACAGGTATGCACAACAGTTGTGTCAGTGAAACATATCTAGAAGTTCATTTTAAGTGTTATTTAATAGTTTTGTGTAATTTATTTCATGTTATTCAATATTGTACGATAATGGGTGGAAGAGGTAATAAATCTACTTGTTCCATTGAAGACACTGTAAAGCGCCGTCCTGTCTGACTCGCTCCAAGACAAGGAGTTGCTGCAGATGTTGGCAATCATGATTAAGGACAAAGTTGTGGCGGAACTTCAAAAAACTATTGAAAACAACACTATAGTTACTGAAAATCTTAAAAAAATCGAAGACGTAGATAGAGTGATAAGCAATTTACAGAGAAAAGTGGATGACTTACAGCAGTATCAGAGGCGGCAATGCTTACATGTTTTCTGGGTTGAAGAAGTGGCCGGGGAGGACACTGATATTAAAGCAATTGAAATGGTCCAGAAGATCGGTGTGGATCTCTCTATGACCAACATTGATCGGAGCCATCGTGTTGGTGTACGAAGGGAAGATAGGCCGCACCCTATTATAATAAAATTTGTCAGTTATCGTAAAAGAAGAGAGATATTCGTAAATAAGAAATATTTTAAGGGATCGGGCATAACAATCCGAGAAGATTTAACAAGAATGCGCCACCAACTATTGAAAGATACAATTGATAAATTTGGTGTACGCAGTCTCTGGACATTGGACGGTGTTATATTCGCTAAAGTCTTCTTCTTCGTCAGGCTCTACGACTTCCAGTGGAATGTCTTGGCCTTCTCAACCAGTTTACGCCACTTCTTCCTATCTTGTGCAGTATATTTCAAATCAAAAATCCCCATCTCTTTCAAATCCTCAATTACGTCTCTTCCCATCGATCCTTGGGTCTTCCCCTTGGTCTTGTTCCCTGTGGCTTCCAATTCAAAAATATCATTCGGCCATCTTCCCTTTGGCATTCTTAGTGTATGTCCAAACCATTGTAATCTCTTGGATTTGATGAAACTAACTATATTTTCTTTATTATTCTTGAGGTATAATTCGTCATTCCTTCTCAACCTCCAATTTCCATTTTCCTTTACTGGACCTAGCACTCTTCTAAATATTTTCCTCTCAAACGTTAATAGTCTTAATTTATCTGCTTCTTTTAGCACCCAGGTTTCAGCTCCATAACATATGATTGGTCTTATTATTGCTGTATATAGTTTGAATTTAACATTTTTTGATATTAATTTTCTTTTGAATATATCGAAATTAGCAAAATATGCTTTATTCCCTTGCGATATTCTGTTTTGATTTCTTCTTCAACAGTATTATTATCGTTTAGTATTGTGCCTAGGTACTTAAAGGAGTTAATTTGATCAATACAGTCACTATTTATAGTTAGTTCAGTCAAATTTGTTTTATTTCTCATACATCTTAAATATTTTGTTTTAATTCGCTAAAGTCGGTGAATCAAAAAAGCGTATTATAGTCCGTGAGGGTTAAAGTGTCTAGAATATTTTAGAGAGTACTCACCATCTTCTTTCTCACTGATACACATATCTCTTCACGGTGACAGCGGTAGGGCAAACACTCCCTGCAGTGAACATAGATCAGTGGTGGCATTCCCTTCTTCTAAAGATTGATTTTACACTAATATAATATCTCACTCACTCTCACAAACTCCAAATGAACTCTGAAACAGTCGCCACTGACAAAAATTACGTGAACAAAAGTGACTGGGCGAAAGTGGGGGTGGAGTTTTTCTAGCATTCCTAAGTAATTTTACAAGGGTAGCCCATTATAGTACACATGTCACTCAGACGCCTAGCGAAGGGTGGAAGAACAGGTTATCTAGACAAGGATAGCAGAAATCATGCCAACTTACAACTTTTACACTATACCAATGCTAGTGACCTATATTAATTTAAGCTTTTAGCGTATTATAGGGTATGTTTTTCAATATCATATAATTTAAAAACCATTTAATTATTCTAGCTCTACTTTATATATATATATATATAATTTTTTTTCAATAATTCTTAAATTAATAATTAAGCTATAGCAATTTCTCTAGGCTAATCAGGTTAACATTTTACTTTGTAGCTTAGAATAGTCCAATTAATTTTATTATTACCAATATTTATTTTTCTCTGTTCCTAATAGTGTGTTAATTCAGTTAAAATTTTCATTATTTGCAAAAGTTGGTACGATTGATATTTCAGGTTTTAGTCAACTATTAACCTATTTTCAACACGACCATACCCCCAGACAAGTTCCTACCCTTTCTTCAAATGACAATGCCAATGAATCTTCACATTCTTCTCATCCCACCACTGCTTACCTGCTAAAAAAACGTTTTTTCTACTCGTTCAACTACTCTTAGTTGCCCACATAAACGCTCAAAGCATTCTGTCTCGCATTCATGTAATTCGACATTTATTTTCCTAAATCTCTCTGCATGCGATCCTAATATCTGAGTCCTGGCTCAAACCCTCCCTTCACTCTTCACTTGTTGATATCGACGGGTACACTCTCTGTCGCAATGATAGATTAGGAAAAAGAGGTGGGGGAGTTGCGATGTATATCAAATCGAACTTAGAGCTCAAAGTCATTCTTCACTCCTCCCCTGGTTACAATGCACGACCAGAATTTCTCTTCAATGAAATTTTAGCTAGTTTACAGAGATGTCTCCTGTGCGTAGTGTACAAACGTCCAAAAATAGAGTATCTTAGTGACATAGAGACACCTTTATTAAGTTTACTGCCGCATTATCAACATGTTATAGTAATGGACGACTTTAACTTACTTTCTTTCTCATCATCAGCATCAGAACTACTAGCATTATTTTCATGCATGCAATATGCATGTCTTGCCTTTACAACCAACCCATCACACATCCACGACTGATATATTAATAGACATCATAGCCACGACAAATTCACAGACCTACGGACAAATACCTGTCCCCGGCATATCAGCCCATGACGTCATATATATCGAATACTCTCTCCAGTGTCCTAGAACTAGTCCTAAATTATTGACGTACCAAAATTTAAAACGTATTAACCAGCAAGCTCTAATTGCAGACGCTATCGAGATGCCGTGGCGTGACATTTGGACCCTACGCACAATGGACGAAAAATTTTTCTTAAATTTAACAATATGATATTAGAACTTTACGAAAAACATGCTCCCTTGAAGACTAGACGAATTACTAAATCACCTGGATGTCCCACGGAATTCGACTATTGGTGACAGAGGGATGCTGCTTTTCGAAAATATAGACGAGAAAAAAGTGACGCTAACTTAAGACAATATAAGACATTAAGAAAAAAACTAATCAAATCATTAGGAACGCTAAGTTGCGGTATGCTCATAATCTCATTGATCCAAACACAAATGCAAGTGATATGTGGAAACATATTAGATCAATGGTCTACGGCAGCCGACAACCAAAGGAGAGAGTATTACCATATCACTTGACGATCTAAACCAACAATTCACATCGTACCCAACACTTGACATAAAAACTACGACCAAACAACAAACTATAGACCAGCTCCTATCTACACCTACTTCTTCCCGAGAAAAATTCTTCTTATTCTATATAATGCCAATCGACGTTAAACTATCCCTGGACCGCATTAGAACTAAGACACAAGGTACATAAGTATCGACTTTTTAAAGAAAATACTTCATGTCATACTCCCAACTGTAACCCATATATTTAAAGCCTCAATCATGGCCTCAACTTTGGAAAAGAGCTATAGTCAGACCAATCCCTAAAATTAAATTACCTGTAACACCAAATTACTTTAGACCAATCAGCATCATCCCAGTCCTATCTAAGGCCTTGGAGCGTATTGTTCACGGACAATTGATTACCGTAACACACATAATATACTCGACCCACAACATTCAGGTTTTAGGACAGGCCATAGTACGGCAACCGCGCTTCTTAAAGTTACCGAAGATGTGCGAGAAGCAATGGACAATGGTCACGTGGCAATATTAACATTCTTGGACTTGAGTAAAGCTTTCGACACTGTTGACACCGACATACCAAATAGCAAAATTACGCGCTCTGAATCTTTCGGACAATGCTGTTAACTAGCTTGGATCCTACCTTCATGATCGCCAACAATGTGTATCCAATGCAGAACTTACCTCATCCTGGCTATCACTGAAGGGTGGCGTCCAGCAAGGTTTAGTGTTAGGGCCACTTCTGTTCTCTATCTATATTAACGACATATCCACTAGACTTACTTATTGTCGACATCACCTACATGCTGACGATTAGTAAATTTACATTGACTCCCATTCCTGACGATGTACATGACACACCAGACAAACTAAATACTGACCTAGTCTCAATTTCCCAATGGTTGAGGAAACATGTACTAAATCTTAATGCTGACAAGACACGGTGCATAATTATAGGACATCAGCGAATCCAAAGCATTATAAATTACGAAAATATCCCTGCCATTCTCCTAAATGACAAAAACATCTCCTACAGCACAGTAGTATCTACATGGACAAACACCTAGACTGGAAAATACAGGTGAATAATACCTGCAAGAAAATATTCCAATTCTTCACTCCCTAAATAGTTTTAAAAACTTCCTTCCTACAAAAATTAAAACAAATACTTGTATAGACTCTTATAATGCCACACTTTGACCACTGCGACATATATTGACTAATCTGACAACTGATCTACTCTTATCTAACAGACTACAGCGTGCTCATAATGTGTGCATTCGATTTATATTCAAACTCCGTCATTATGACCACGTGCCTCCTTCATTTCGGGCCTTATCATGGCTACGCCTAAATGACAGAAGAACTTTACATTCACATACCTTACTGTTCCAAATTCTGCACACATATTTAGAAAGTTATTTATCAACGCATTTTCAAAATGTATCGGTTCATAGGAATTTAGATCACAAGAATCTTCTTTATTTTTGATACCACAACACAGGACCTGTCCATACTCTGAACCGTATACAATATCTATGAGTAGAGCATGGAACTCACTACCCAGTCATGTCAGGAACTGTCAATCGCCATCATAATTTAAATACAAATTAACTGATATCTTAAGTTCAACACAAGGAAAACATTAACTGCATAACAACTATATAGAGCATTCCATTAATAACCATCTAGGAAGCTACTTACTTTATTTTATATCATTTTAATTTTATTATATTCTATGTTTTTGTTAGTATTGGCTAGTATTAGATCACGTCATATTTGTATTTTGTTTAGTCTGTATTTTAATAATATCTTAAAATTGTAGTATGTATGTAATTTTTGTATAATTCTACTATTTGCTGGTTGAGTGGAAGAGAAGGCCTTATGGCCTTAACTCTGCCAGCTAAAATAAAGCATTATTATATTATTATTATTATTATTATTATTATTTATTATTATTATTATTTTATTACGGTATAGTTATTTAGGTTGGCAACCCCGAAATGTAGGAAGTTGAACTTTCAAACATGGTCGCCATTGCTGTAAGTACGACAAAACGCACTATCGCACAAAAATATATATTAAGGAATATGCGCAAGTAACCTAGTCCTTAAACTGTAAGAACTTGATCCGGTAAAAAATAATCCTTTCATATTTCGGTTCCGAACAGCAAAAAAATCAACATTTATTTTACAATCCCAGTGGGGCAACCTGCTTGTCTCTGGTCCTCGGTTCAAGTCTGTCGAGATAAATAGAATTTCAAGATTTTAAGGTAAAGACCTAAAATCCTTTCCAAAAGTTTTGTAATTGCATAATAACATAGGAGTAGAGGTGTTGCAAAATATTTATACATGGTGCTTAACATGGCGAACAATCCCAGTAGTTGCCATATTCAGTGAATCTCTCCTACTATAAATACTGTAATATATGCACAAGGGTTTCTCTCACTCTATTAATACAATATATTTAAATATGATGAGTAAATATATACTTAACAATTAACTACGTATCGTTTCTCATAAATCATGAATAACTAATTTAGTGATAATAAGTAATCGCACTGCCATCTACTCTTGTGTTCGAGAACGATAATAATATACGATTTTCGAAACAGGGTTATTTATGTTCCTACAAATCCAGAGTTCCTTGAGAAGGGAAATAAAACATTAAGATTTACGCCGTGTAAAATAATTTCAAGGCTGTAAAAAATACCTCTTTGCAAAATTTTCCGGCCTTTTAACGTCCAGACTTGATTGCGAAGCTAATGAGTTTAGCTGTTTAAGAACGTAGTTAAATAATTTCAAATAGGAGAATGTGTGTATCCAATGGAAATGACATTATCTTCACATTTTTTTTAATGAGAGCCAACTGTATGTAGTATTATTTTGTTTAAATAGCCATGGTCGAAAATTTACTTTGATTAATATTTGCAATTAGAAAGGGAACTATTATCAAGAAGCAGTTCCCCGTGCTGCCTTAGGCAATAGCATGTCTGACTAGCGAGTCCGGGTTTGGTACCCTGCGGTGTTGAAAACTTTAATTGCAAAATTAATTTAATTGTAAATTTTTCAATCTCGGAGACAGGATGGATGAGGGTAGTGGACAATTTTTAATCTCTAAATTGTTCATCAGATTCCTGCATTAAATTGCAAATCCCTCCACAGTGCACTATGTTACGAATATATGTGCCAATGTTGATAGCGATTCGTCCGTCGAATGGAGACGTTAAGCCTGGCGGCTCCCTTAGTATTTTTCGAAAGGAGAAGGCTATGTGCCGGTACTGGGTTTCATCTCTTTCATCATCATCACTCATACAACAAACTTTAATTACACATAGACATAAACATAAAGTGGATATTTATTTATTATATTATACTATAATAGTAATATTTACCATTATTATGTTCGAATTATATATTTGTATGGTAATAATAATATTAATATCTTTTTAAACGGGATCTATAGAGAGTTTAACTAGTCTAATATATAAAAATGAATGTTTGTTTGTTCGTATTTTATCGCTACCTTACATTTCATCCGATTGTGACGGGGCTTTTTGCAAAAAGTTCAGACGTTTCACTGGGAGGTTATAGGCTATAAGACGATTGTAATACAAAATCCCTTCGCCCTTAAAAATCAGCCTTTGTAGTGAAAAACAAGAAAACATGTAGCTTTTGGACGCTTAAATGGCTTACACTGCCTAATCCATAACAAATACACAAATTTAATGTAGCCTACACAGAATTGAACATCTCAAAAAACTCAACAAAAAAGTCCGCGACGTATGTTTGTTTATCTTTTACTGATAACTCACATTAACCATTTTTGTTTTTCATTGATGCCAGGAAGATCGGGATAAGTAGATTCCCGGCAAGGGTAGCAGCGCAAACGGGAATTCTCAATAATGAATTTTGTCATTGAGTTCATTTAGGCCAAGAAGATCGGGATAAGTAGATTCCAGAGCAATGCCGGTTAATCAGCACGAGGTATCTTTATATAATTACGATATACATTTTTCCATTTACTTATTCAACTAAACATAAAAACACATTAATTTATTAATTTTCGTCTTTCAGCTCATTTATACCAAGAATATCGGGATAAGTAGATTGCCGGGCAATCAGCACGGGGTATCTAAAAATAATCACGACATATATTTTCCTTTCCCTTATTCAACTAAATATAGAAACGCATTAATTTTCGTCTTTCACTTCATTTATGTCAAGAAGATGGGGGTAAGTAGATTCCCGGGCAACGCCGGGTAATTAGCACGGGGTATCTAAAAATAATTGCGATATATTTTTTTCCCAAATACTTATTCAACTAAACGTAAAAACACATTTATTTTCGTCTTTCAGCTGAATTATGCCAATAAGATTGGGATAAGTAGATTCCCGGGCAACGCCGGATAATCAGCACGGGGTATCTAAAAATAATTACGACATATATTTTTCCTTTACTTACTCAATTAAACATGAAAAAAAAACACATTCATTTTCGTCTTTCAGCTCATTTATGTGAAGAAGATCGGGGTAAGTAGATTCCCGGGCAACGCCGGGTAATCAACACGGTGTACTTAAAAATAATTACGATGTAGGCCTACATTATTCCTTTTACTTATTCAAGTAGATGTAATAAATAATAGTTTTAAAAACTAAAAGAACACGCTTTATTAGAAGACTAAAAAATGAAAAATAATTTTAATTTCCAATACGCTTGGGATAAAATAAAGTGGTCAACAAAAAAAACATCTCCAACATATATAAAATAAAATTAGAGTTATCAACAAAAGAAGATAATTTTACCATCAAAAGCGTGGGGTGCTCTATATCAATTCATATATTTGATAATAAACATATATTGGTAAAAGTAAGCTCTCTAAGAAGAAAATGTAAAAATCATAAAACACCCCACACTTTTGATGGTAAAATTATTTTCTTTTTGTTGATAATTCTAATTTTATTCTATATGTGTTGGAGATGATTTTTTTTGTTGACCACTTTATTTTATCCCAAGCGTATTGGAAATTAAAATTATTTTTCATTTTTTAGTCTTCTAATAAAGCGTGTTCTTTTAGTTTTTTAAAACTATTATTTATTTTTATTTTTTATTTTTAATATTTACAGAATAAGATAAAAATGTAAATATCTTTAAATTCGATACTATTGTAGTATGAGCTAAAAGTAATACTCTTCTATAAAAAAACCCTCCCAGCCGGATTTGAACCAGCAACGTATGGATTACTGAAATTATATACAATTAAGAGTTCACTGCTCTACCAACTGAGCTCTTACAACGATTGACTAAAATAAAAACTCGACAAGTCCGCAACCTATTATATCAGTTTTCAGTTTTTTTATTTTCGGATTATTCTGGCCAGGATTTTAGAAACAAAATATGAAATTATTGTATTGTCACGGGTCCTCTACACGTATACAAAGTTTCAAGTCGATCCAATGTTTCTAAGTGGGTGAAAATCGCGTTGAAAGATTCCGTTACATTTATGCAAAAACACTTTTTTTGATTTTCTGATGATTATGCCCAGGATTTTTGAAAATAAATATGAAATTATTGTATTGTCATGGGTCCTCTACACGTATACAAAGTTTCAAGTCGATCCAATGTTTCTAAGTGGGTGAAAATCGCGTTGAAAGATTCCGTTACATTGATACAAAAACACTTTTTTTGATTTTCTGATGATTATGGCTAGGATTTTAGAAAATAAATATGAAATTATTATATTGTCACGGGTCCTTTACAAGTATACAAAATTTCAGGTCGATCCAATTATTTTAAGTGGGGTGAAAAACGCGTCGAAAGATTCAGTTACATAGATAGATAGATAGATACAGGTCAAGCTAATATAAAGCGTGTAAAAATACATTAATTTTGTCTTACAGCTCATTTATGCAAGGAAATTGGGATAAGCAGATTCCGCGCAACGCCGGGTATCAGCATGGGTTATCTAAAAATTATTACGATATAGATATATAATTGTTTTTCCTTTTCCTTATTCAACTAAACACAAAACCACATTCATTTTAATTTATTTAGACGTAGCTGCGCACACCGGTTATTAGCTAGTATATGGTATATAATACTGTATAAATTACCCTACTCTCTACATTTTCTTAAATTTCTCTATTAATTTTTTTATCATCTCAAAACTAAGGACCTTCTCTTATAGGCTATGTTTAAAAACGATTCCATGGTCAAAAAATAATGTAGGCCCTATATTATCCTCTCTCGACTGGTCGTGTCGCTGTAAGGTCCGGGTGGCATAAGACAATAAAAATTACCTAAAAGGGAGAGGTTAAATAAGAATAAGAAATAATTATTATCATCACAGCAGCCGAGCCGTAATTTTATGTGGATTTCGAAACATGATAGTTTAAATTACTTTCATTTATATACGAACGAGAGGTGATCAAATTCAAGAGTTGATTATCTCTGAACCTAATCAACGATGATAGAATCACTAAACTAAAGAAAACTTATTCATATACATAGCATATCCATTACTACTGAGAACCGTGAAAAGTGATCACGCTGTGAAGGTTATAATTGGATACAGCTTACTAACAAACTTACACTAGCATGGTTTCTTTCTTACCAATTCATATTACATAACAAACACAACCTAAGATAACTGAAAATGCAACGGACCAGAGCAATTTACAATTAATTATATTTCAATGTTTTATCCAAAGACCTTCATTATACATTTTTCTTATTTTTATCTCTAATGACTTCCATCCATAGTAATTGTGCCCGAGGGCAGGTCTTTCACTGCAATCATAGCATTTTTCATGATATGCTTTGCAGCTTTAGTAGGGAATTGTGCGTATGGTAGCTTCCCGTGAAGGATGATTATAATGATACGGATGATGATAATGATAAGGATGATGATGATGACCGAATGATTTTCGGGGAACGTTGGGCCCTAAGCTTCCTGACATTTGTTTATACGGGGTGAATCATAAATATGGTTATACGTTTAATCGCGTTATGTGATGAAAATATTACCATTACAGGAAATGTGAAATTACCGTTGGAAAGGCAATTATTCAAATTACAACAATGGAATAAAACAAAACAGTGTAGAACTTACGTCATTAGCCAAAATGGCGTTGAATATGCAACAGCAAATTACAATTGCTGCATGGGCAATAACGTATGCTAATGATCGCGAGGCCGCAAGACGGGCAAGACGTGAGTTTAACGTAGCATTGCAGCCGTCGACTGTGGGGAAGTGGAGAAAACGACTGCTTGAAACGGGAAGGATGCAGAAAATCAAACCTCCTGGAAGGCCTCGCATTAGCACGGATGCAGAAAACACGAAGAGAATCGTGGAGGCGTTCGACGCTAGCCCACAAAAATCAACCCGCCAAGCTGCACGTGAGCAGTGATTACTTTTGTTTTGTTCTATTGCTGTAATTTGAAGGATTCTCTTTCCAATTATAACATCATATTTCCTTTAATAATAATATTTTCGTCACAAAATGCGATCAAACATATAGCCATATTTCTGAATCACTCTGTAGGAGATGAAAAACTCCGAAAAAACCTCACCCAGGAGCCTGTCCCGACCGGGAATCGAACCCGGGCCGCTGCATGACAAGGCAGCACGCTATCTCGAGACCACAGCGGTGGACTCCAATGACTTATTCAACTGCAATATTAATTAATTACTGGAAAGTTGTATTGACTTTAAATACTTGTCCATTGATATAATTATACATCTGTATTGCTTAGTGCAAATTGTTATGGAAGTGCTATCTTAGGTATGGACAGAATTCTTCAAAACAAATCTATTTTATGTTTAAAAATAAAAGTTTAAAATGAAAAAAAAAAGAGAGAATACAAATGAAAATTAAACTTATGCCTCATTTCCTTTACTTCCATGTTTTAAATATGGAGAATGAGTGTCCATATCATGGGAAGATAAAAGTAACTTTTTTTTGAAAACATTAATTTATGATTAATTGATCACATTTTTTGATTATAAAACTAAATTTACCTTGACCTCTTAGGCCAAATATAATCAGTTGTGTCTTGACTTGCATATTAATTAGATGTAATGGAATAATTTAAACTGAACTACTTCTTCACTTCACGGGCTAGGCAAATTGCCTGTTCCGCCTCACAGTTGTTCTGTCCACCTTTTCACTGGCTTTCCAAATTCCTTGAATCTCTTGCTTATAGTTATATACTGCTTTTGGTAACCTTGTTACATTCGTTCTTTTACATGTCTAAACCCATATATCTCTATATTCTTTGATTTTATCATTCAATGGATAGATATATATATATATATATATATATATTTAACTCTTCTTATATCTTAATTCTTTATCCGATTCAATCTTGTGCAGCCCTTTTTCTTCTAAGGAAGTTGATTTCTACGCTTTATATTCTATTTTGTAATTTCTTGGCCATTACCAAAGTTTCACTCCCGTAAAGTAATACAGGAACTGCCAATCTAATATATAAAATGAAAGTTTGTTTGTTGTTCGTATTTTATGCGCGACCGATTGTGATGGGACTTTTTGTAAAATATTCAGGAGATTCCCGGGATGAACATAGGCTATAAGAGAGTTGTGATACTTAACTCCTTCACCCTTGAAAATCGCCCTTTATAGTTGAAAACGTGAAAAAAAGTAGCTCTTTGGACGCTTAAATGGCTTACGCTGCCTAAACCATAATAAATACACAAAACTGATGTACACAGAATTGAATATCTCAAAAAGCTCTACAAAAAAGTCCGCGACAGCATATGTTTATCTCTTACGGATAACTCACAATAACCATTTTTGTCTTTCATTGGTGCCAAGAAGATCGAGACAAGTACGTAGATTCCAGTGAATGAAAGCATAGCAGCACATGGCGGGCATTCTTTTACGGATAACTCACAATACGAATATTGTCTTTTAGCTCATTTATGCCAAGAAGATCGAGATAAGTAGATTCCGGGCAACACCGGATAATCTGCACGGGGAATTTTAAAATAATTACGATATACATTTATAATTTTTTTTCATTCCACTTATTCTACTAATCACAAGAAGTACATTCATTTTCGTCTTTCAGCTCATTTATGCCAAGAAGATCGGGATGAGTAGATCCTGGACAACGCCGCCGGGTAAATAGCACGGAGCATCTAAAAAATAATTACGATATAAATGTTTCCCTCTACTTATTTAACTATGCATAAAACACATTAATTTTCGTATTTCAGCTCATTTATGTCAAGAAGATCGAGATAAGTAGATTCCCGAGCAAAGCCGAGGTATCTAAAAAATATAAATTTGTAATTATTTTTCTTACTTATTCAACTAACATAAAAGCACATTAAGTTTCATTTATTTAGGCGTAGCAGCGCACGCCAGGAATTAGCTAGTGTTTTATAAAACTTCAATCTAGTATCTCTTCTTGTATTGTTCTTTAATGTTTTATGTATAGTTCCGCATATCATTTCAAATTTCGACAGTTTCATACTTAATGTCTGTGTCAGTTTTTGTGTTTATAGTAAAATTACAATCTAAATAATTAACTAACTTTATAATTTATTTAGATTAATATTATTCCGTGCTTATTTAATACTTGTGATACTATATCTAAGTTTGTCAAGTAAGTCATTGTTTTAGATATTTCAGTTATTACAAATATAAACCATTACTATTATTAAAAACAAGTTACTATGGCGAAACAAAATAAAATAATTCTAAACATCTATCTTAAAAACCTGTAAGAGGTTCCATACAAGTTTTAAGAAATTATATTTACACAAAGTAAATTAATCTAATGTTTCAGATGTTTATTAATTTTAATTTTCACAAGCTCTAACATATATTTAAAAATTTAAATAAATATTGTTGTATTGTTACTTAGATCAGTTGGAACACAATTCATAATTTAACATGTCTGAAGAAGGTACAGTGTACCGAAACAGCTGTCACTGAATTATATAATAAATATGAAAATCAAATAAAACGTTTTATTTTTATTTAATAATTAATATCTAACATATATTATTATTTTCTGTACTTATATACGTACTTATCTCTAACATATTGCTTTTTCTATAGGCAAACTTTGTTACACGGCCAGTCCCTAATCGGAGACATACTGAAGTGAGACTATTATTTAGAAATGATCCTTCTAGCAGCAAATGGACATGACATGTTCAATTATACAGGAAAAGTATTCTATTGCACATTTTTAAACTTCTTCTTCTTCTTCTTTGTCACGGTTTAGGCTTTTGCTAGCTTGTTCCGGCTCCAAATTGCTGCTCTTTCCATATTTTCTTTGGTCTTCCTTGCCAAGTGTTCTTTCCACTTTGTTCTGTATTTCACTGTTGTCGTGTTTAATTCCTTTACTTCTAGTTGCTGTCTTACTTATGTGTTGTGTTTTTTTTTTGTCTGTTGTTTGATATCCTGCTATTGGTCTGAGAAATTACATTTCAGCAGCTTGGATTCTGACTGATTGTTGTGTTGTCATTGTCCATGTTTCGGATCCGTAAGTATTAATAGGAACTGCCATTGTCTTGTATAATTTAATTAGAGTCTTTTCTGGCTTCATTATAAAGAAATGTATGAAAAAACAGAAATAAAAATGAATCAAAGAGAACCAATAAATATAACAGGAGGAGTTAGACAAGGTTGTCCAATATCAACCACTCTTTTTAACATTTATTTTGACATGATAAGATCATGGAAACAAAACAACAACTGGGGGTATTAACTTAGGAAATTTAACATTTTTAAACATGTTCATAAAATAAGTAGATAAAATCTTATATATAAAAATTAATATTTGTTTGTTTGTTCGTACTTTATGCTTGGCCATACCGTTGCATCCGATTGTGATGGTTTTTTTTTGCAAAATGTTCAGGACATTCCCGGGATGAACATAGGCTATAAGAGAGTTGTGATACTCAACTCCTACACCCTTAAAAATCGCTCTTTGTAGTGGAAAACGTGAAAAAAATAGCTCTTTGGACGCTTAAATGGCTTACGCTGCCTAAACCATAAGAAATACACAAAATTAATGTACACAGAATTGAATATCTCAAAAAGCTCTACAAAAAAGTCCGCGACAGCATATGTTTATCTCTTACGGATAACTCACAAAAAACCACTTTTTGTCTTTCATTGATACCAAGAGTCCCTTATCTCTTACGGATAACTCACAATAACCATTTTTGTCTTTCATTGATACCAAGAGTCTCGCTCCGTAGCCGAGTGGTTAAGGCAAGAAGTCTGGGCGCACAACTACGGGACTTACGCTGGTTCGAGTCTCTACGAGGGGAAGAAACGTTTCTCATGGAATGTCGGCTAGTATGGGTCAGAAATGAAATCTAGCTGGGGGGGGGAAATAACTGTTTTGACTCACTCTCATCAATTTATCTTATTTTTTTTCACTCTAATAAAATTGTTACATGACGGTTCTTAGCTTACCTGCAAAGGAGGGTACAATTCTAATATTCATGACTATGTGACGTCATCATTCATACTTCTTGAGCCACAACAGGAGGCTGTAAGAGGGTTTCTTGCGAACTTATTTAATAATATGCAATTATGTCATAATTTCTGAATTTTATGCTAAAAAAGTAACATATTTTTATCGTCCGCCCATGACATGAGAATTGAACGTTCGGGCAGGACAACGTCTGCCGGGTATGCTAGTATAAAATAAAATTGTTCAATTATCAACTAGTGGTATTGCTGTTTTGTTGTAACACCCGCGTCCTAAAGATATGCTTTGTATAAGTAAGTCCTAATCTATAAGGAAGCCGAAAGCTTTCACCAAAAGTCTCTCCAATAGTCTCCATTCTCAGCTATTGCGAATGCACTTCACTTTGTTGATTTATACTTCGAATTTCTCAATAACAATTTTGAAACTGTTTCTACCGCCATCCAAATTAATGTCCTGTCCATCTCAATTACCTATATACAATATTCATATGTTAGATCAACGATGTCCACCGCTGTGGTCACGAGGTAGCGTGCTGCCTTCTCACAGCGGGCCCGATTCGATACCCGGTCGGGACAGGATCCTGGGTAAGGTTTTCTCGAGGTTTTTCCTCATCTGTAAGACAATTGTCAGGAAGATTAGGGCCAAACGGTCCCCGAAAATCATCCGGCCATCATCACCATCATTATCATCTTCCATCATCGGTGTGGAAAGCAACGGGAAGCTACCACACCTATAATTCCTTGGTAAAGCTGCAAACCATAGCATAAAAATGCTATGATTGCAGTGAAAGACCTGCCTTCGGGCAGAATAGAGAATAGAATAGATCAACGATTTAGAATCTAAATTAGGACCCTGATCGTTGTAAAGCATCTCTCTCTCTCTCTCTCTCTCTCTCTCTCTCTCTCTCTCTCTCTCTCTCTCTCTCTCTCTCTCTCTTCTCTCTCTCTCTCTCTCTAACACTTATGGGCCTGAATAGTCGTCTTAGAATCTTATTTCTAAACAATTTTAGTTTATTCTCTATCTCAATATATGGGCTATGTTTAACAAACACGTATTGCAACATATGGCTAAGATTATAATTTTATAGACCTGTATTTTAATCTTTAAGGCATAGGTGGGTAGTCTGTGACTAATGTGGCGTAGTAACTCCATCTATATTGAGGGTGATATTGAGAGGTGACACGGTGATTACCAATTATCTATCTATACTCTTTTTTTTTTTTTAATGCCACCAGGTTGTCTTTTATGACATTTCTGGCTTTCTCTTCTAGCATTGGCAGAATTCTAATCCATTTCATAGGTTGGGGTACCTGGAAGGCGGAGTTACGTTACCCCGATGATATAATGGGTGAAAAATGATAATGGAGCGGCAGGAGAGTTCTTAATCTAAATCCCTGACCATGGACAATCACAGGAATAATTCCCTTTAAGGAGGAATTCCTATAGTTTTAGCCGGAAATCGAACCCGGGACCTCATGAACAGTAGTCGGGAACACTGACCATTAGACCATGAGGCTGGTCATCTATGCTTTATGGCCATAAACAGTATTCGATAAAAACAAAAGCCACTTTTGTACGATAGAATGATAAAATCTTAAAAGTTTATTCCCATTTAAAACGTAATGGCTTCTATCAATGAAATATAGCAAACATATGTCCATAAACGATATTGAGGAACAGATTGCTACATCATTAGTAAACGGCGGAACAATTATTAACTAACAAATTGGGAACTTGAGAGAAATTTCTGGAAGCAACAATATTAGAGTTTGTAATTAATTAATTAATTAAGATAACGATCTGGTGTAAGTGGAAGATGAACTTCATTTCGGGAAGACATTGAGTGTAGCTTTCACTTCCAGGTATTAATTAAATTTTACGAAAGCTTCATCCGAATTATTTACATTGCTTATCGCCGATGATCCTCGTAATTATAATTAATTTTAAGACGACTTAACAATTTTAACCTTAAAATAACTTTGCACTTTAAATGATCCAGATAATTTCATCGCATCAAATCTTTTAGTTGTAGATTTAAGTTCTTCAACTTCGTCAATTGATGTACCAGCCTCATGGGCTAGTGGTCAGAGTTTCTGACTACTGATCATGAGGCCCCGGCTTCGATTCCCGGTCAAACCACAGGGAATTTTTCTTAAAGGGAATCATTCGTGTGGTTGCCCATGGTCTGGAATTTAGGTCAAGTTTAGGTTAAGAACTCTCCTGGCGCTTCATTATCAATTGTCACCAGATACCGGAACTTTGGCAGAATGTCTTTTTAAATGTGTCAAATCTATCTTCAATTTGAAAGTGAATCTGTACGAATTATACCACAGTTGTATGTTGCCTTTTTCTGCTCTTTTGGATATAAATGCCTAATTTATGAAATAAATGGTTTTTGTTGCCTTTATTTGATTATTTTTTACTATTTATTAATTTATTATTAAAAATTGTCTATAGGTAAATTTTATTTCCATAACAGTTACAATGAAGTGATTTCACCGAATGTATGTTATTGTCTTTCAGTCAGTTCATAATTATTCTCTTTGCAGCAATAAGTGCAGCCGTGCAAGAAAACAAATGTATAAAAAACAGAAAACGTTTTAATTACCATTTGTGTTTATTTGAAAAGGAAACAGTGACTGCAGGTCTAGCTTTATTTTTCTTTCAGTTTTCATTGCAACGTTGTTGTAGCTGGCAGCAAAATGCCAAATTCAGTGTTTCTTTACGCAGTAAAGTGCAAAGTTACGTTAATAGTTTTGGAACTCACTTTTATTGTACTGATTGTAAAGTACTAGAATGCAAAATATGATTTCTAATTGTCTTTTATTACCTATTTTAGCTATTTATAATGCCTTTTTACCTGCTATTTTAATGATTTATAATGCCTAAACTTCCGGTCTCTGTTTATCACCCATCATATCATCGGGGTACGTAACTCCACCTTCTAACCGCCCCAAATTCAGAAGTGGGTTACAATTACGCCAATGCCAGGAGAGAAACCAGAAATGTTGAAATGACAACTTGGGGCATTGAATAAAAAAATATTATTCTTCATGATAACGTTACTTGTAATGAGAAAATCAATGTAAATTCAATTCATGAATGTAAAAATATTTTGTGTTTAAGCTGATTATAATAATTATTATTTTACAGATGAGACCATACATCGCAATGTGTTCACTGGCATAATATTATAATATATGATGCGTTACTAACGAGAAGAGTAGCGAGGTTTGAAGAGAGGGAACGAGGGATTTAGTTTGATATAAACACCCCGACTGATATCTCAGGTTCGAATTCTGGCGGTTCGGGAGGGGTATTGGTGGTGGGCCACATCGGACTTTCTCGGGTTTTTCTCAGGGTTCTCCCTTTTCCCGAATTTGATCCCATTCCTCTTCCCTTCTCATCATGCCATTTCATCTGCATTTATTTATTTCATATTACATTTCATCTCATCTCATGTTACATCAAAGATAATCTGGTTTAGCAAACCATAGGCGTTTAAAATATGTGATTTTGGAGACCTAATGTATTTCCTCATAACTCCAAGCCTGTGTACCAAACATAGGACCAAAGGGAGGGTTGTAGTCCCTCTTCGAGGTTTTGGGCCCAGCTCAAATAAATGGCAGTGTGAGTCGCGTGTGATTTTTTATGTGAATCGAACCAGGAACACCATAGCAGACTATATAATACCGTGGAGTAGATTTCATCTCATTCTCTCCACAAAATAAAGTAAACATGGATAACACAATGAATCAAAAATAAGTTAGCCGTGTTAGGGTCTTTAAAAAACCGAACACATCTTTATTATTTAATAAACTAATGATCTTCTTGGTGATACAATCGTAAAACTGTAGTTAATGTACCCATTTCACCAACTGAAAATTTAAAAGAGTCCACATGTTTCAGCAGCGAAGCTGTCATTTTCAAGACTAAATATTGACTGAAGATAAACATGGTAAACGAATAAACCAGAATTCAATTAAACACAACTATGTCGCATGACATAGTGAATTGCACGTAAACAATATGACATAATAAAACTAATAATATTTTCTATCAATTAAAGAAAAAAGGGCGATGTATGGAATAGGGCCTTTGTCTTTATTCGTAAGTTTGTCCATAATTTATAGATTTCTAAACTTTTAAGGACGTCAAGGAATTTGAAATTAATGACCGAACGAACCAGCCTAAGGCTAATGTATTGACTTAGGCTTTCACGCCGGATTTGCTATGAGGATCTCAAGACAACCCTTGAGGATGCCAGACGCAGTCTGGCGAAACGTCGGGGAACTTCAAGCCTCAAGACCATGGCCTTACAGCCCGGAAATCTTCTTCAAGATCATCATACCCTAAGGTTACTTTTATCGGTAACATGACCGTAATCAGAAATATGCTGAGCAACTCCAGATTTTTCAATTCTATTGAATCTAAAATGTGTAATACGTCATTGAACATCTTTATTAATCCAATCTATAATATTATAATGATATTGATAATTTTCACAATATCATTATAATATTATAATATGATCCATTATTGGAACTGTGTTAAAATAACTGTATTGGAAAATGTTAAATAATCCAATCTAATAATATGCACAAGTTCATATTACACGCTTTTATATTAGCTTGACCTGTATCTATCCGTCCGTCCGTCCGCCCACCCGTCCGCCCGTCCGCCCGTCCGTTACGCCCACCCGTCCGCCCGTCCGCCCGTCCGCCCACCCACCCACCCACCCACCCGTCCACCCACCCACCCCACCCACCCACCCGTCCACCCACCCACCCACCCACCACCCTATAAAACCACCCTATAAAACAACATTGCAAATTATTGAGAATGACTGAGATATCAGATACTGTTTTACAATTCTTAAAACTTTAACACAGTGAACAGAGTTTCGTAATGTATTTTAAACGTTTTAATGTGGGACATTGTTGCAGATACAGGCCTATGACATGTAGCTAACAAATGATACTGAATGGAAGCTTATAATTTAACATATATTTCACATTTATATGATTTTTTTTTCAGATGAGGTTATGAATTGCAGCTTTTATGAGGCATAGTGTACAAAGTATGCAACACATAATTTTATCACATAATTCAAATTATTTCTGTAGAAATAATGTTGATAAAACATGATGATCTTGAAGATTTTCGGGCTGTAGGTCGTAGTCGTGAGGCTTGTAGTCCGACGTTTCGCCAGAGACTGCGTCTGGCATCTTCAAGGTTGTCTTCTTCAAGATCATCATAGCAACTCCGGCCGTCAAAGTCTACGTTTTAAACGTTGCCCACTTTTTTTATATTCTACATTATTTTATATACTTACGCAGTCTGGATAATTCTTTAATGCATTTAACCTAAAGTGATAATATGCCTTCTGATCTACATCCGGCCAAGGAAATATTCGCCGGCGGACAAGAAAACAGGTAGTTCCTAATAGTGTAGGCTACATATATAAAACCGCTAAGTTGATATTGCTAAAAATTGTTGGCCTGTTCATAAAAATGTGATATAATTTAATTTCTAAATTTCGCTCACGAACTCAGCCTAAAGGAATTTAACGATGAATTCCACGTCAAATTTAACATAACACATGCCAATTAAATTTTCTTTTCCGTTTCCCAAAGTAGTATATGGGATATTAAGAAGATTTTAAAGTGCCTATATCTTGTAGAATATGAACAAACGCATACGTAACAAAGAAGTTATTTAATTAAGGCTCTTACACCACGCAGAAGCGTTCGTTGTTAAGTAAGTTACATTTATTTTGTAGAATTAGTGACTAAATTTAGTAGAACATAAAACTTAAAACATGTATTTGTAACTTCTTTATGTATCACATTCAACACTTTCTTGTTGAAATAAAATTGAAAACTTCACAGAGATTATTATTTTACTCTCACTCTGTAACACACAATGACGTTCTACAGTTAGGTCAATTACTGATATAAAACCTTACATTTTAAGTAAAATTATTACTTACTTACTTACTTACTTACTGGCACTATCGAACCCGTAGGTTCATGGCCGCGCGGACATAAGCTCGCCATACATCCCTATCCTGAGCTAATCCTTTCCAATCATTCCCTGTATAATCTACTTCCCTCAAATCATAGTTAATGTTATTCTCCCACCTCATTCTTGGTCTACCAACTGGGCGTTTTTCCTCTGGCTTTCCTACAAGAAGCTTCCATGCAAGTCTTTCATTCCCCATACGTGCAACATGTCCTGCCCATCGCAGTCTACGAGACTTAACTGTTCTTATTATATCTGGCTTCCTATAAAAACCATGTAAAAATTCCATAATTTCTGTTAAAGAGAGTGAAAGCTATATATAAATAATCTGAAGTGGCAAAGTAATGTCCTATCTTCTGAAGGCTAAAAAAATGTAAAATGTCATTTCATTTTTTTCAATTGTTATGTATGTAAATTACCATTGAATTCACCTTACAGGATAGAAAAAAATATTAAAATTAAAATCGAAATAAGTGATTTTATATTTAAGTAAGATTTTTTTTAAAAATCGGATTAAAAGAGTTTTATTATTATATTAGTCCTCTAGTTATATACAACGTCATCACAAACAAATATAATCCGCCAATCACACTTCAATAAAGAATAATTTAGACCTAGTGAACCATACCAAGAATAAACTCATACCTATAAGTTCAACACTAGCATTATTTGACAGCACCTATCTATTAAATCTATATAAACTCATTATTTCACTAATATATTCTTACACGAAACAATAAAAATACCAGAAAATATGTTAAAAGATAACACATCAAAACCATGAATAAATGAGAACTGAGCAAAATTGTTTTCAAATATTTTCTTCATCTTGGATTGTATTTAATGGTGTCTGATCTATCAAATGTTTTTGTATGAACACAAGTACTGACGCTTTACCTGTACTAAGACTGTTGCATACCTTAGAATGCACAACACCAAATGTAGAGAAAACACACCAGCAGAAGATGCTCATTGCTCTTGCAATTAGCAGTTGACTAACTGCATTCATGACGTATCTGCCATTACTAATGACAGATTCCTGAGACCTCTACCACTCCAGTGCAGTCACATCTCCTAAAATATATTTTTTAATGGGAAATATTTTAGATAAAAATGAGAATCCATTATAGTTGGTTTGAACAAATTGATATTCAGAATTGCATTCTTCTAAAGTTAGTTTATAATTGGAATAACGTTTAAAATCGACAAAAAAAGCCAATAGTATGTCGGCTTAAATGCTTCACTGTATCGTTTTTTATGTCGTCTTCATGCATCATATTTTGCTTTTGTTATCTTTCGGATCCTTCCATAGTTTGATAGCTTGGCCAATTAAATAACATCTTCTTCTAACAAATGTCAAGTGCTATTGATGTAGGTTTTAATATACATCGTAACAGCAGAAAACATTCCTTGTTTGCAACCTGGTATAGCGTCGCAGTCAGTTGTTGGATTTATACGAAACTGGTGTCATTAGAAAGAGAAACTCAAAAATGTTTGTACCTACTTCAAAGACACTCGACGAGAACGTAGAACTTTGGAAAAATGTATTTATAAATGATGATCTTGTAGACGATTTCCGGGCGGTTGGCCGTGGTCTTGAGGCTTGTAGTTCCCCAACGTTATGTAACGGACCGCGCAGAGAACACGTCGCGGGTAAATGTATAAATAGAGCAGGTAGTCGACAAAATTGCCAATCTCAAGAACAACCCTTGAGGATGCCGGACGCAGTCTCTGGCGAAACGTTGGGGAACTGCAAGCCTCAAGACCACGGCCAACAGCCCGGAAATCGTCTACAAGATCACCATAGTAACTCCGGCCGTGAAAGCCTAAGTCAATATATTAGAATTTTTAACTGCTGGTTATCTCTACTCACAGAGTTTCGAGAACTATGTACAAACGCCTCCCGTACTTGTTTTACACTTTCCGCACTCACAGGCCGTTCCTAAATAACTTTCCTTTTATCACTTATGCATCCACGCTGTACAAAATTTCGATACCAATTCAGAATAGTTTTGTCTGTAGGTGCCTCATGATGAAAAGTTCTTCTGAACGCACGCTGCGCCCTAATTTCAGCCCGCATACTGTGGTATTCCAATATACACCAACTATGTTGCTGCAGATAACAAAATTTAAGTACTTTGTCCAGTCTAACTTTCTGCTGAGCAGTTCCTTTGACAAAAGGAGCTGAGTTGACGGGTGATGTTTTGCATCGAATTACATCACTTGGCTCAATTTCTTCTGCACCTGAAAATGTCTACTTCGTTGCAGATGTTTTGCATATTTCGTTGGGTCCCCCATAAGAAATGTCTACTTTATACATTTCCAATAGGCTATGTGTTATATAGATTAAGCCCAGTACACACTGGGATTCTTTGTTCGGACTCTTTGTTGTAGACTCTTGGATACATGTTGCAGATTCTTTGTCCCGCAATATTATCGCTCTGGAAATCGTGTCCGCATCTAGTTTGATTCTGAACCATGTCACACAAAGTCGCGCTACCAGGGATCGCAATAGCACTTTACCCAGCTCTACGAAGTAAAAAAAGGGCTAACAAAAAGCCACCACGTTGGTGGATTAGTGGGATATTCAAGGGTCGGATTTGGCATGGACACGATGTTCTTAGAACATTGAGATTGAAAAACGGAATGGGAATCCGAAATTTTCTTCCGATGAGTCCAGTCGACTTCGAATATCTTCTGGGTATGGTTGGATCACACATTAAAAAAAAAGACGAATTTTAGGGTGCCAGTTTCTGTTAGCAACAAGCTAGCAATCACTCTCCGTTTTTTCGCAAGTGGAGACTCATATACAATCCTCATGTCTACTTTTAAATTTTCCTAAACAGATAATATCGGAGTTCGGTTCCTGGACAGTATGCACAGGTCATCACATTTGCTCCTGAGCACGTATGAAGTAGGTTACATGATTATGTTACTGCTCTATGTCCTTTCGAAATAAAATAGGACATTGCATTATTATTTTTTCCATTATAATTACAAATACTATTTTTAATTAATTATTTATTGCGCACTTATGTACATTTATATATCTCTATATATATATATATAGATATATAGAACTTTAAAACTAATAATTTTACATTTACGCAAAGTTGCTCAAGTATGAGGACAATGTCTGCGTGGCGTGTGCTATTACTATCGGAAGGGCCATCGCAGCTGGATAGGATGGAGTGAGAAGGAGAAGCGTAGTGTGAAATTAATCTGACGAATTAGCGTATAAACCATCTTGTAGATAAAAATAATCTGAGTTATATTCTGTTTTCCCCGATTTAACTTCGTATTGTAGCCTATTTGCCGATCGTAAATAATCACTTATGAACTCGGCAAAAAATTGTATGGGAATCCCTTTTCGTCACCACTTCAGCCAAAGATTTCATGCATTGCAGTGCCTGTTGTTGTTACTTCATATTTTTTGGGCTAACTCAGTCACAGCTTTAGCTTTCTTTCCCCTGACTTCATATTTATCCGAGGAAACTTTCCACAAACGTCGCCGCATTTGCAAATCTTCCCTCAATTGTAAAGTGGAATTTGTTGTCCACATTTTATCAAACAAAAAATAACGAAAGACTGCACGAGAATGATTGAAAGAGGTTCACTTGGTTTGATATGAACGTCCGTACTGACTCAATGTTGCGCGACATTGTAAAAAGAATTCCATGTCGGATGGGATTAAAAAATAATATGCAAAACGCAACACACCGGATACAAGATTCATTATCGCGGAGCGCCCGGATGCAAGAAAATGAATCCCAGACGCAGCTCCGCGACAAAGAGTCCGAACAGAGAATCCCAGTGCGTACTAGGCTTTAAAAATTCCTATTTTCGTGATATTCCTAATTCCATAATAGAATTTCAATTCGTTGTCACAGAATTAAATGTTTTAAAAAAGTAGTTCCTGGATTACTACAGACTTGCATAAGCTTACTTCTTTCCATTTTATTCCCTTGTCCGCCTTTCGAAAACTAATATAAAGCCTCGAAAGCCATCCTGATGTTGAAAGAGGTTGAAGAAATAATGTTTCTCTATTTCGTGACTGTCCTTGAAGAAATTTCCTATATTTTGGGTGCTTGATTATATAACATTCTAATATTGTATTTTAATATCAACTGAACCAACTGAAACACGAGTCTTAATAATATAAAATGATGATAATGGTTTAGCAGCTTCCGCATTTTCAATTTTTATTACCTTTTTATGATATGGCTCCCTCATATATAACCGTGTGACTGTAGATAGAAGAAAATTCTTAAGAATATTAACAATCTTTCATATTAGTCACATTACGTATAAATCAGTTATATTAAAATAAAATATTTTACTCACTGACAGGGCGATAAAAAACACTGTTCTGCATGAATTTTGTTTTTTTTTAATAAATGGGCATTTCTGAATCACAAATTCACACTGATTGCAAAAATGAAATCCGTTTTCGCGTACCATGTCAGAAATTTTTTACAATTCAAAATTTTATGTGTTGAATATTTTTCGTAATGTACGTACTGCAGTAATATTATAGTGTGCTTATCGTTTGTTAGAAAGGCCCAGCAGTTTATAATTTAACTTTATTGCTTAAAATGTGAAATAATATAACTATTATTATGTTTATATTTTAAAATGTTTATATTTATTAAAATCTACTAACTACATCCGTACAAAAATGTGTGGTTTAGTAAATGATCCAAATCTGTTTTGATATACCTATATGTGGGTAATATACATTACTAAAGCAAAGAATATAACTGCTTTTGTAAAGAAAACTTACTTTCAATATTTTGGCATTAAGTTGAGGAGACCAGGATAACTCGTGGTGCCCTCACAAAGTATGTCGTAGTTTTGTTGCAGAGTTGAGGAGTTAAAAAAATGGGGGAAAAAAGTCATTGTCCTTTGGTATCCCTATGATTTGGAGGGAACTTACAAATCATGGAGACGATTGTTATTTTTGCTCAATTAAGGTAGCAGGATATAATGCTAAAAAGAAGAAAGATATTGTATATCCTAACATTCCCTCTACCATTCAGCCTGTACCATGGTCCTGATATTCCGGTTCCCTTACACCCTGAATCAGATACGTTGCAATCTGCATCTAGCAGCACTGAAACTGAATCTCCTGTGGATGATGAACCATATAATTCTGATCATGACAGATGTTTTAATCAAAGTCAGCTTAACGATTTAGTGAGTGATTTAAATTTCTCTAAAGAATCAGTAGTACTGTTAGGCTCTAGGTTAAAAGTAAAGAAAGTATTGGTTGAGGGTACATATTTTTCATGTTATAGGCATCGTGAGAAGGAACTTGTCCCTTTTTTGCTAAAGAAGAAAATTTAGTTTATTACAAAGACATCCCTGCTGTCTTAAAATTTTATAACATAAACTATAATTCCAAAGAGTGGAGGTTCTTCATAGATTCTTCTCAAAAATGTCTTGAAGGTGTTTAGCTTCTTGATGGAAACATCCATCCTTTCATTCCTGTGGCCCACTCTTTTGTTTTAAAGGAGACATATGAAAATGTAAAGTTTTTGTCACAAAAATGCAGTACGAAAATCATATATGCCAGTCTGTGGAGATTTCATGATTATTGGACTATTAGTTGGTCAGAAAGCTGGTTTCACAAAATACCCTTCTTCGTACGTGAATGGGATAGCAGAGCTAGATCAGAGCACTGGGAAAAGAGAACAGTGGCTACGTAGGACTAATGTAATACCGGGCGAAAGAAATATAAGAAGCGAACCTCTTATTGAACCCTCAAAAGTATTGTTATCACCCTCTACATGTAAAATTAGGTTCAATTAAACAATGTGTGAAAATTCTCGATAAGGACAATGATTGCTTTAAATCACCTTTTGCTCTACATTTCCTCCATTATCGTATGAAAACAATGTAAAGCTGCTGTAATCGTTGCCCCACAAATTCGAAAACTGATGAGGGACAGTCAGTTCCAGAATACTATGATTCTAAAAGTGAAGTGATGCCTGGAATGCTTGGTAATTATTAATTCTTATTAAGTACTGGTTTCCTTAGCGGCAAATAACAAATTCTGGCCTAGTTTTTCACACAACATTTTTTGATTGTGTTTTGACCTCATTTTCTTCCGTTTTCCAGCGCTATTAATTTTCTTTCTAGTTACTCCTGAATATTTTGAACCCCTGGACGTGATGGGAACAAAAAAAAATGGCGCTCCTTTGCGAATTCAGAACAAAAATCCGTTTAGAATCACATATCAGATTAAAAAAACAAAAAAATAAGTTTTAAAATGCAGAACGGTGTAATTAACCCTCTAGCGACTAGGTAGGCATTTAAACCAATTTCCTAAAATTATTTATTCGTTTTTCGTTAATTTATTGAGTTTTTCTTCCGTTATTACCATTTTCGTTGTTATTTCTCTAACTTATTATTATTTATTATATATTATTATTATTATTATTATTATTATTATTATTATTATTATTATTATTATTATTATATTTTTTTTATTCAATCTTTGTTGATATAAATGCTTTACACTTTCGTTTTGTAGGCTTTCTACATTATATTCTAACATATGGTGCTGAAGTCTGGCAAATTCCTACCAGGGAAATGAAAAGAATTTTAAGTACAGAAATGGATGTTTTAAGAGGATCAGCTGGAAAATCTAGAATGGATAGAATACGAAATAAAGAAATAAGGGAAATTATGGGTGTACAAGAGGAGCCGGACGTGATAGACATTACAGAAAAGAAAATATTACAGTGGTATGGCCATGTCAAAAGAATGCCAGAGCAAAGATTGCCAAAAATTGTTATGGAATGGATCCCAATGGAAAGGAGGAAGAGAGGAAGACCGAAGAAAACTTGGATGGAAGGGGTACAAGCAGCTATGAATATCTGAGGAATGGCGGAAGATTAATGGATGGACAGAGAGGAGTGGCGTTTGGTTTCCGGAAGACGGCGGCAGCTGCCATGATACCGGATTATTATTATTATTATTATTATTATTATTATTATTATTACTTCATTCTTATATTTACAGAGGACAATATTTTTACCAGAAAGTAGGACTAGTATTTTTTGCGAACATTTTATAACCATGTGTAATCTTAATATTATTTTAAGATCATTTTAGAGGGAAATAGGCCTAAACATTAAATGTCGTTTGTTTGATATCATTTATACAATTTTTTATTTGCCCTCATATAGCTTTTAATATTGATTATAAACTTTAATAAACGGAAAGTCCACTTATTTTTAATTTATAAGCTTCTGTTTTAATATCGTGGAATTAGGATACGACTATGACGGATTTATGATCCATGCCACGTATTTAGGAATCCTTGTCTTGGAGAAAAGAATAAGGCATTTGGGGACAACTGTACATCGGTTTTGACTGAATTCAATAGAAAATTTCGTGGAGAGTTCATACTATGTTCTTGTATTCATATTTTGTCACCATTATCTACAATGTTATATTTGCACAAACAAGTAGAAAACTATCACGGATATAGGCAACCTTACCCTACATCCTACTGTACTTTTACTTCATGGCTTGTACTTGTAATAAAGCATATAAACTAATATTAATAGTATATTACGATGTGAGGTTGGGAAGTGTTTTTTACAGAATCGAGGAAAATGTTTAAAAACCGAGCGATAGTGAGGTTTTTAATTTCCGAGATTCTGTAAAACACTTAACAAACGTGCGTTGTACATTATTTTTTGCGCGATGGTGTTTCAAAATAATAAGTTACAGTAAAATAATATATTTCTTGGAAATATTTGCGTTCATTATAAACAATTGACTAACGTTAACATTGGGGGCAATGTTTATTAGTTGAAACTACAGGAGGCCGTGAGACCAATTAGTGATAAAATGGAGGCAAGTACATGTTTATTGTTTATAATGTTTCAAATAAAGTTCAGTTCATTTAAAATGCAGTGATTTGTTACGTATAATTTATATTAACACTACCTTATGCATATTTTCTTTTGTATATACATTGTATGTAATATACATAGAGGACAGTGGTTTACTTCCGACATGCGGTTTGTAATATGTAACATTACAGTATAGTTATTTAGGTTGGCAACCCCGAAATGTAGGAAGTTGAACTTTCAATCATGGTAGACATTGCTGTAAGTATGACAAAATGCACTATCGCGCAAAAATGATATTATAATATGCTACTTGTTGTTAATTTAATATTGGGAAAGAGAACAAATATAGGCTACAATCAATCAAATCAAACTTACTTTCATTAAGTGGTGCTTGTTCTTCATAATCAGAAAAGCTTCATTTATTTTAAATCTTCTTGTATGTAAGAAAATGAGATTTAATTCTTGCTACTAAACCCTGCATATCTAAACCGCATATTTTAACATTTTTATTTCGAACCTATGCCATTGTTGTTGAACATTTTATAAAATCTCCCCATATAGGAATTTTTTTCCCTCTCTAAATTAGACACTGTAAAAAAACTAGTTAGGGGTTCACTATATTACTATCAGAATTTACTTTAAATTTAAGTTAATATAGCGCATATGAAAAAGAATAAATAAAGGTAGAGCAATAACAGCAATGATGAATGGAGTCTTATGGAACCCAGACATATAACCAGGAAAAATAAGTTACAAATATATAATTCAATATTGAGAAGTACTGTCACATATGGAGCTGAAGTTTGGAAATTCAACAGAAACTTAGAACAAAAACTTATGTCGATGGAAATTGATTTCTTGAGGAGAACAGCAAGATTTTCAAAATTAGACAAAATAAGAAATACTGTCATAAGAGAAAAAATGAATATTGGTTATTCAGTAGTAGATTATATACGGTATAAACAATTAAATTGGTATGGGCACGTATGACGAATGCAAGAAGATACATTACCCAGGAAAACATTGGAATGGTGTCCACCTGGAAGGAGGAGGAGAGGAAGACCTCGAAACTCACGGATGCAGGAAATAAGAACTGGAATGAGAGCAAGAGGACTGGAGGACATGGATTGGATGGAGAGAGACGAGTGGAGAAGAAAAATAAAACTTTAGGCACAGAAAGATTTGTAAAACATTAAAATTCTGTATATAAATAATATATATATATATATATATATATATATATATATATATATATATATATACACATACACATATATTTTTACAAATAAAAATGTAACAAAAAATATAAGGCAAAAATACTATCCATCCATCCATAGTAATTCTGCCCGAGGGCATGTCTTTCACTGCAATCATAGCATTTTCATGCTATACTTTGCAGCTTTACTAGGGAATTGTAGGTGTAGTATTTTCCCGTTTCTTTCCACACCGATGAAGGATGATGATGATGATAAGGATGACGATGATAAGGATGATGATGATGATGATGGCCATATGATTTCGGGGACCGTTTCGGTCTTAAAGTTTTCCTGACATTTGTCTTTCAGGTGAGGAAAAATCCCGATAAAAACCTCGACCAGAAAAACTGCCCCGACCGGGGATCGAACCCGGGCACGCTGCGTGACAAGGCAGCACGCTACCTCGAGACCACAGCGGTGGATAAAAATACTATAAGGGAAATCAAAAATAATAAATTAAAAGGATACATATATATTATAAGTATATTTTTTGACATTTGGCAATGAAGGCAAATATGATATGAAAAGAAAAAAGAATGCTTGAGTCGGGATTTGAACTCGAGTCTCTAAAGTCTGTACCTTTAGCGCTCTAACCAACTGAGCTACCCAAGAATTCCAATACAAGCATACAATTTTCTTATACATGTAGTATTCTCAATTCACACAAGAGGTAGCGGAAATTTATTCCAACTGCCATCTCGCGGCTAACATAACAGTTAAAAAAAATTGCTTAACTGTTATGTTAGCCGCGAGATGGCAGTTGGAATAAATTTCCGCTACCTCTTGTGTGAATTGAGAATACTACATGTATAAGAAAATTGTATGCTTGTATTGGAATTCTTGGGTAGCTCAGTTGGTTAGAGCGCTAAAGGTACAGACTTTAGAGACTCGAGTTCAAATCCCGACTCAAGCATTCTTTTTTCTTTTCATATCATGTTTGCCTTCATTGCCAAATGTCAAAAAATATATTTATAATATCTATATATAAAAGCGTTACTGCTATAAAGTAAATATTCTCTTTAAAAAATGCTTAACTGTTATGTTAGCCGCGAGATGGCAGTTGGAATAAATTCCGCTACCTCTTGTGTGAATTGAGAATACTACATGTATAAGAAAATGTATGCTTGTATTGGAATTCTTGGGTAGCTCAGTTGGTTAGAGCGCTAAAGGTACAGACTTTAGAGACTCGAGTTCAAATCCCGACTCAAGCATTCTTTTTCTTTTCATATCATATATTATATACATATAGAAGTCCACCGCTGTGGTCTCGGGGTAGCGTCGCTGCCCCATATGCAGCGGGACAGGGATCAACTCCCCGTCGAGACAAGTTTCCTGGGTGATGGTTTCTTTGGGGGTTTTCCTCATCTGTAAGACAAATGTCAGAAAACTTTAAGGCCCAAATGATTCCCGAACATCATCTGGTCATCATAATCATCACCATATTCGCCACGTTTAGTATGAATGTGTGTGTAAATTGTATGTTTCATCATAATGTTGTGTTGTTTCTGATGAGGCCCTGACATTGAGCTCATCACTTATTCGGGGAGACCCACCATGTCCTGTCTGGTAAAAAAAATATGAGTGTGATCTATAGTTAAATCTCTCTTCCAACAGATCGTGTCACCGGGTGACGAGTGGAACGTAAAAGTATTAAAAGGCGATAGGTTAAAATCCGTCAATAATAATAATAATAATAATAATAATAATAATAATAATAATAATAATAATAATAATAATAATAATAATAATAATAATAATAATAATAATAATAATAATAACAATAATAATAGCTTTATTTTACCTGGCAGAGTTGAGGCCTTAAGGCCTTGTCTGCCACTCAACCAGGTTTTAAAAAATACAAAAAAAAATAGTCTTACATCTAAATTACAATATACATAAACGATTACATGTTATGAATACAATACAATTAATATTTATAATGCATTTTGATTTACTCTAAATTTAACGAATTAAATATATAATACGTACAAGATATATAAAAAAAGAGGAAGAGATTATATATATATATATATATATATATATATATATATAATAATAATAATAATAATAATAATAATAATAATAATCGCTTTATTTTACCTGGCAGAGTTAAGGCCTTAAGGCCTTGTCTACCACTCAACCAGGTTAAAAAATAAAAAAAAATTATTCTTACATCAAAATGACAATAAACATAAATATACATGGTACGTCTACAATATAATTATTACTTACAAAATATTTTAATCTAGAGCTAACGATTGAAATATAAAATGTACAAGAAAGAAAAGTCATATATGTCTATATAAACTTGCGGCTTAAATCTACCACATCATAACTTGTCGAGCTTAAATATTTGTCATTTGCAAATAACACACGTAGGAAACAGTAAAGCCTGTTTATTTAAATTATAATCATTATGTTGTTATATTTAAAATCACAAGGAAACTAAATATTTACACTATAGACAGTATTAAATATGTATTATATTATATTAGTGGAAAGCAACGGGAAGCTACTACACCTATAATAATTATTTCTTAGTAAAGCTGCAAAGCATAGCATAAAATGCTATGATTGCAGTGACAAGATGGCAAATTATCTTCTTGGGAAAAGATCAACACTGGAGTAAGACAGGGATGTGGACTTTCACCGGTGCTTTTCATTATATACATGAATAAATTAATAAATGAATGGAGGAAAACTCAACGAGGATATATACCCATATATAGCTACCTCAAACTCGATGCTATTCTTTTTGCAGACGATTTAGCTCTTCTGGCACTTTCCGAAAATGATTTGCAACGATCAATTTATAATTTACAAAAAATAGGTGCCAAATTTAATATGGAAATATCAATTAACAAAACTAAAATTATGGCATTTCATGGGAAGGACACCATACAAAGTAAAATCTGTCTCCAGAATAAAATTTTAGAGAGATATAATCAATTTAAATATCTTGGATATTATCTCTCTATCTGGGATGAAAAGGATATCCCTGAAAAAGTTACTAGTTATAATAAAAGTTTAGGAATTATTAATCAAGTTATGAAACCATCCCTTGTACAAAAAAACACCAGATTACGTTTATATAACACTTGGCTAGACCAGTGTTGACCTATGGTAGTGAAGCATGGACACTAAGAAAACAACATGAAAGCAGAATAACGGCTTGTGAAATGAGATTCATGCGCAGAACAGCGGGTTACACCAGATGGGATCGGAAAAGGAACACCGATATCTTAAAAGAATTGAAGACTACGCCAATTTTGGAATATATTAAACAGTACCAACTAAATTGGAAACACCATCTTGAAAGAATGAGTTCAAATCGGATCCCCAAAGCTGTTATAATTATATACCAAGAGGACGAAGATCACTGGGCCGTCCTATGAAACGCTGGAGGGAAAATTTTCTATAGGATCGTAACAGGCCTTGGCCTAATACTTGGAAGGAAGAAGAAGAAGAAGAAGAAGACCTGTCCTCGGCCACGAATTACTATAGAATAGAATATTGTCTTAAAACTGAAAACAACGTTCACAAAACTGAAATTATAATATAAAATAAGATGGGATAGTCCCGAAAGGCCTAAAGTGAATTAATATTTTACAAAGTCCAGGAGACGAACCTGTAAGGTAATAATGTTATAATTATTTTAATTTTGAAGCATTTATTCCCTCGCCTCTTGCGACGCGCAAGCCAAAAAACTGATTCCTTGGGGTTATCTTAGAGAGAAAACCCACATGCACAGTTATAAAGCATTCGAGGTTTATTAATTTAATACTTCTCACTGAAGGACAAATTATATTTGAGGAGAAACTTAGACTGGGGTTTTAACACAGGACCTTTGGCTTTCTATGCCATTGCTCTATCAACTGAGCTATCTGAGCTGCCCCAATCTGAGCGCCATGCTATTATTTTTTTAATCAGCTCAGGTAGCTCATTTGTATAGCAATGGCACAGAAAGCCAAAGGTCCTGAGTTCAAACCCCAGTGTAAGCGTATATTTTTCTCCTCAAATATAATTTCTCCTTCAGTGAAAATTATTAAATAATAATAAAAACATGGAAATAAGCCCTATTGGCTTTATAAAATAATGTTTACATTCCCGATAAAAAAGCTGCCTCCATTTTCGTGATCGAGCAACGGTTCGAAGCATTTGGCGCTCGGAAATTAACAATGTATAAGAGAAAAAATTGCATTTAGATTGGAGTGCTCAGGTAGCTCAGTTGGTAGAGCATTGGCATAGAAAACCAAATGTCCTGGGTTCAAACCCTAGTATGAGCGCCATGCAATTACTTTTTGAATCGCTCAGATAGCTCAGTTGGTAGAGCAATGACATAAAAAGCCAAAGGGCCTGGGTTCAAACCCAGTCTAAGCATATATTTTTCTCCTCAAATATAAATTGTAAAGCTTGTCTACGCGAGAGCTCCATGGCATAAATACATTCTTGATTTAAAAAATCTGGATATTTTTGGAAATCTTGAAAAATACAAGGATATTGGTTACTTAAGCAGGCAAGGAAATGTGTGGGATTACCCCCTGTCACACATAAACAAGGGTATCCCCGCAATACAATAGCAACGCAACAAGATAAAACAATGTAATGCAGTAGCGTCATATGCAGAATGTTCACGTCATTATTACTGAAATTAGAACGTGCTTAATAATAAGTTTCCGTCTTACTGGGGTAAAAATTAACTATTGGTACTCTAAAAACCATTCCGTTTCCGCGTTATGAAGGTATCCGGCTTACATAGGACGACTTTACATATAAAATCATACCGTTCTGGGATGTTTTTCCCGTCTCTATAGGTTTCCTTCTTATAAAGGTTGGGACAATGGGAAGATAGGAATCTCTGGAAATCAGGAATCAAGGGCGAACTGCTGTAAAGTGGAAAGCCTGTATTAGGTAGGTATAATAGATTGCCATTGCTGAATTCTGACTTGAGTGTGCCTTGCAGTTAAAAAGCCAGATTTTTTTGCGGACACGGCCTTGGTACATCATGAAGCTTCTCGGGGAGAAATTTCGAGGTAGGTTTCGACATGCAATTGTTGACAGTTGCCTTGTAAGTGAGTTAGAATATTTTAGGGACTTATTTTTCATAATGATATTTTTGGAAATCTTGAAAAATACAAGGATATTATTCATCATTAAAACTCTTCACTTTATTCATAAGTTCAATTTATTCTTCCTGGGGGTTCAATGAACTATTGGACATATATGACGCGCCGCCTCTTCATTGACCCAACAGAATAAATTTTTGTATGTTTGGAATTAAAAACAAATATAAAAACTGGAAAAAATAATTTGAATGAAAGATTTAAATATAAATCTATTGATTAACATTAATATTTAAATAGAGAATAAAATCACTTTGGTTTAATTCAAACCACCTTGCGAAAGCTCAAAAATAACCTAAACAAATTTTACAAACTGTACTCTTACTATCGAATTCAAAATAAGAACTCAACATGGAATGACCGAGACACGAATTCGGAACTTGAAGGTTAAGGGCGAGTATTTAACCACTTGCGCTACATAGCTAAATTATAATTAGAATAAAAGTATGTGCACCGAGTTTAACGTAACATAAATATTACTTAGTTATTCTATATAAAGTTGATTGTATTCAATATCACGGCGGCGCGACAGACCTCATCAGCAAGTACAAAATGTCATGTAATGTTATAATCGCTAGTTTCATCATCATCACCACCACCAACAACAACAAGGATTAAGCCCAATGACCTGTTCCGATCTCATTATAGGTCGAATTGGTCCTTCCATCTCTTCAATGGTCTTCCCAACATTCGTTCCCCCCCCCCCGTGGACTATCACCTCGACGTGGTGGGGGCTCCGAGTACTCAATGAATCAGACGACCAAATCGTGGAAGTTTAGCTTTGCCAACTTGCCGATTGGTTAGAGGTGAGAGGAAACTAAGAATAGTCCGCAACGTGGGGAGGTTGACTTCGACCAAGAAGTCTGCAACGGTCTACGAGGCGACGTGATACCAGGCGATCATCACAAACGGCTCAAGGGGCGGAAGCAGCAACCCTCTCTAAAAGGGTTAATACTTAGAGGAGCATGGATAGATGCTCTGAAACAGCAAATCTGTCATTATCCTTACTCTGCACAGCGCTCGTAACACGGTCAGGGGACATTTATTCATCTCAAAGCAAAGGAAAATAAATATAAATAATTATATACCAAGTTCAGAATTTTAATTATTTGGGATGCCATTTAGGCAATGACAGAAATTTAGATAAACACTTAAATTAAAATACAACGATTCAATTATCTGTGTGGCACAATCGCTAGTTTTAAAGTAAAAATAAAAATTAAGCTAAATTAAAATAAACATTTGAGATTGTAATAATATTGAAAATGTGTTTATTAAAAATAACTGTGCCAACTGGTGGGGATTTCCGTAATGTATCTCACTGTTGGGCCAGGAGAAACCATACAAACCAGTAGTCATTTTGTCGAGTTCTGCTTGCAGTTTGGAGTGTTAAATATTAATTAAAGCTTTTTTCTACGATAAAAGAAGTTCATTAAAAACAGCTTGTATAGTAAAAAACACAATTATTTTGTTAAAAAATAATTGTTTGTCAGATATTTCGTTACCATCTTTAAAATTAACTTATATAAACTACTCATTAACAATGTGTATTATGTCCACCGCTGTGGGTCTCGGGGTAGCGGGCCTGGGTTCGATCCCCGGTCCGAACAGTTTTTCTGGGTGAGGTTTTTATCGGGGTTTTTCCTCACCTGTAAGACAAATGTCAGGAAAACTTTAAGGCCCATACGGTCCCCGAAATCATATGGCCATCGCAATCATTATCATTCATATTCATCTTAGGTTAAGCTTAGGATTAGGGACTCTCGTGGCGCACCATTATCATCATCATCACCCATCATATCGGGGTAACGTAACCCCGCTTTCCAGGCGCCCCAACCTCAGAAGTGGGTTACAAGTACGCCATGCCAGGAGAGACACCAGGAATGTCGAAAGACAAACCTGGGGCATTTGGAAAAAAAAAAAAAAAAAACGTGTATTACTTCTGAAAACATATTTTTTGTCCATCTGACCAGTTCCATTAATTGAAAAACTATGACGAAAAAAAAATACAGATACGGAATTCAGTAATTGCGTGAAATAATGAAGAAATGATAACTTGCAATAACGAGGTATCCAGAGAAAGACAAATAAATAAAAAAAAAAAGCAAAATAATACAAAACCAGTCACGGGTTTCGTCATTCAAGACATTTCTATCCAACTTTCATTCCATAAATTTCACATTATAAAAATCTAATCCATCTTTGAAAAATAATTATTTCACTCGCAATTTGAATTTAAACATAGCTTCAAGTCGATCACATATGTTCTGATGGCTAGATACAATTTACATAAATTGCTTCCCGTTCCTCTTCTATCACATCTGCCGGTCCCGAGATAGCGCCTTCACCTCATGATTTTAATATCGCGGATCCGATTCCTAGCATATCGTATTTTTTGATAAAATAATGAATTTCTGAATTTCTTCATAAGAAAATAATAAACCCGGCTTTCCTAGATTTAATAGAACATTTGTATGCATTTTATAACCCTGGGATTTGGAAAGCATATCCCTGGTTCACGTCTAGGCGTCGGAAGTAACCTCTTGCCAGAAATACAAACTCAGCGGCACTGAGCTCTAGAGGGCTCTTGGCCTACCATATGGGTGCTGGTCTCACATCCATATGTTACATTTACATCTAGCCAGTATAGGAGTGACACTGGGTCAACATGTCGAGTTCCCCAGCCGTTATAAATAGTTTTCTCAACCTGGAGCCGCTACTTATTGCAGCTACTCAAATTGCTCAGTATGCTGGGTGGACACTGGTCCCATAATTGCAGACATTCTATTAGAACATTTCTTCTCCCATGGGTACTCGAACCAGCGCATGTCTCTTAGCTCTACGCCAAAGCATCATGACTTAGACCACGCGGGTATGGTTTGGGACCTTGCTAGAAATAATCGATGTTAAATCTACAAAAAAAACTGTTAATTTCACTCGTGGAAGATGCAATGCAATCTATCACCATAGGCTACACGGAGAGAATAATAATTAGACTTCAGATTTTTATGCTTTGAAAGATGTAGGTTTAGGTACCTAAAATGGGCTTTAAAATTGTAAAATAGGTTCTAATTTTTTTTCATGCTTTTGAAATGTGTACTGCAGCACAATGTCACAATCATTAACAACAAAATGGATGTAAGTAACATGTAGATGGAGGGACTAGTTTAATATACAGAAAATTCCTGATGAATGGAAAAGCTACATTGTACCAATATTCAAGAGGGGTGATAGAAAGAGAAGCGAAAATTATAGAGGAATAAGTATAAATAACTCATTATATAGAATCCTTACAAAGCTATTAAAAACAAAAGTACAAAAATATATTATTAAAGACAAATTAGGAGAAGATTAAAATGGATTCAGACCGGGAAGGTCATTTGTTGACAATACATTTTTAATCCAACAGTTCATCGAAAAACGGACTACAGTTGGAGAAGAAAACCATTTGATAATGATAGATTTAGAAAAAGCTTTTGACTCAATTCCGAGGAACAAATTATGGGAAGTATTAGAGAAATACAATATCAATAGAAAACTAATTGAAATTACAACTTTATAAAGATAACATGGCTTATGTTAAAATTGGAAATATAATATCTAATCCTATAAAAACAACAAAGGGACTGAAACGAGGATGCAGTCTATCACCAATTTTACTTAATACTTATGTAGAATTTATATTAATAAAATGGAAACAAAATAGCAAAGGTATGGATATCCCAATAGGCAACAGATTTTTGCTGACATTACAACTTGCTGATGATAAACTGGTTTTAGCGCAAGACAAATTGGAAATGGAATTCATGATAAAAATGTTGAAAAACACATATGAATCATGTGGTCTCACAGTAAATTTACGAAGGACAGAATATTTGGCAATAAATAGCAATAAAAGAGAAAATTTAATGTTGGAAGAAGGAATTTAAATAAAGGAAGTGAAACAAACTAAATATTTGGGAATAATTATGGATAACATTGATGGTATAGGCATAGACAAGATAAAGCATAGAATTGAATTGAGTAGCAAAATAATATCATCGTTAAATTATATATAGTGGGTAAGCATATTTGGAGAGACGCAAAAAATATATTGATAAAACATTGGTGGAATCTGTTACAATACGAGTATAGGAAGTGAGGTATGAACAACCAATAAGTACTACAAAAATAGACTAATAGCTCTAGAAATTGATTATTTACGCAGAAGTGCCAAAAATTTTAAATTAGAACATATCCCAAATTAGGAAATTAGAAACATAATGGAAGAAGAAAAAGCATAATTAAAAGAATTGATTAGAAGGAATTAAAATGGTTAGACATATTTTAAGAATGGAAGGTGAGCGATGGCCGAAACCAACTATATCAATGGCAACCGACCAGAAAGCAAAAAAAAAAGAGGGAGACCAAAGTTAACATGGAAAGAAAACATGAGGATAGTAATTCAAGCAAGAGGGTTAAGCATTGAAGATGCACAAGATCTTAGGTGTTGGAAGTTTGACACGGGAAGACGGCAACAACAGTAAAAAAAACCGAAGATAGAGAGAGAATATAAAATAAATAAAATAAACAAAGATAACCAATATCAGTAACTCTATTTATTGGTCAAAAAGTAAAACTGTCATATTTTTACACTACTTCGAAGCTCTCATAAAATTTCGAACAACGGCGGAAATTTCCGGAGACCTGTCAACGCTGAACTGAGTCGAATTACGTATATATTGACTTTTTAAAAAAGGTAAATTAACTGTCCCGCGCCGTAGCCGAGCGGTTAAGGTAGGAAGCCTTGGCGCAGAGCTACGGGACTTGCGCGGGTTCGAGTCTCCATGGGGGGAAGAAATTTTCTCATGGTATTTCGGCCAGTATGGGACCGGTGCCCACCCAGCATCGTGAGGCAATTGGGTAGCTACAATAAGTAGCGGCTCCAGGTTGAGGAACCAGCTATAACGGCTGGGGGACTCGATATGCTAACCACATGAAACCCCTACAATGGCTGTTGATCATCTACCTCTGTGATTGACACATGTAGATGTGAAGGGCCAGCAGCCGGCTGGTAAAAGGGCAACCGCTGAAAAGTGGAAAGACCCTCAATCGGATCGGAATTTCAGGCTCAAAACACAAAATACACTAATGGGTAAAAAATAGATTTTTAGGCACCGTTAAAGTCTTCCATGTAGTATAACATACGATGCATTTTTCCCTGCATCATTATTCATATACATAAAATACTAAAATTCCAGATCTAGTAATATTTCCACTCTGAAGCGATGACCGAAGTTGAAGAATTGTGAAATCTCCGAACGTTTATAGGAAGAAAAAGAAACTAGGAAGATAGAAGCTGGGAGCTGTAGGTGTACTTAAATGCCTGATAAATTACTAGTTATAATAAGGAGTAGCAGTAATAATCATTTCATGGTATCTTTACCTTGTCGTGGTGGAGTGGCTTGCGTGCTTAAATGATCCTGAGAGCTATGCCGGTGGTAGCATTGCTGCCGATAGGGTTACCCATGCCAGACTGGTCGAAGGTGATAAGCCAGACGAAAAAAGTACCTTGGTCGAAAGAGTGACCATCTTTCACCGTAAAAAATAGAACCGTCAAGAAATGCGGGCATGGGTTCAACTGGAGTAAAATTTTCCGGAGATCAAATAGTTCCCAATTCGGTTCTCCGGGCGGGGACTACTTCAGGGAACCCATGCCAAATGTTCAAACATAGGGACATGTTCCTAGGAACATGGAATGTTAGTATGTGATGGGCAGGACATGTGGCACGAATGGGGAATGAAATACGTGAATGGAATCTTCTTGTAGGAAAACCAGAGGGAAAATGTCCAGTTGGTAGACCAAGAATGAGGTGGGAGAATAACATTAACTATGATTTGAGAGAAGTATATTTTACAGGGGATAATTGGAAAACATTAGCTCAGGACAGGGATGTATGGAGAGCTTATGTCCTCGCGGCCATGAACCTATGGGTTCGATAGTGCCAGTGAGTTAGTTAGTTAGTTGTAGTAATAATAGTATCAGTTTCAGCACTAGCAATAGAGTGAAAAATGAACTGATATTTATTAGTTATTCATTAATTATAATTAATGCTCGTAGTCAGTCCTGGAAGCTATTAGTTACCATGTTGGTATCCGGTTGCAAGATTCGCGGGTTGATTTTTTTTCAGGGTGAAAAAAATTCTGACAAGGGGACTGTCAACCATTGCATACCGAAATCTAAGTAATACAACACCTGAATTGGTAGACTGGATAACCCTCAGCCGTCCGCACCGCATCCCATCTTACTTCACTCACTCTTACTCGTGCAGAGTGTCCATATGCTTCGTACAAATTAGATTTATACCAATCGTTATTGAGAGAATTTCAACAAATAATGGGTTGCCATTGCTGGACTCTAGCTTCGATCTTTGTGTCTTGCAGTTAAAAACGGCAGATTGTTTTGGACACGGCCTTGGTACATCACAAAGCTTCTCTGGGAGAAATTTCAAGGTAGGTTTCGTCATGCAGTGATTGACAGTTCCCTTATCAGTACCGGTTCCTTCGAAAGAAAACTTAAATCGTGGATCCCTGTCATAGTTTTACGGAACGTAAAAGAACCCCAAAAATACATATAGAGGACTATGAGCAAACTTTTTCGGCCCCTTTCTCACCCAGATTTGAACTGGGATGATAATGATCTTAGCTGTTAAATATCGTCTTTAACAACAGCTAAGATCAAATTAAGGCTCAGAGATGGCAAAACAAACTAAAATAATAATAATAATAATAATAATAATAATAATAATAATAATAATAATAATAATAATAATAATAATACAATAACACTAATACTAATAATAATAATAATAATAATATAATAATAATAATAATAATAATGTACCGGTACATAATTCGTGAAATAGAAATACTGAAGCCGGTCCGCAGATGGAAATTACGTTGTTATCGACGATGGAAATTTCCGATATAAAATATAAACAAGTGAAAGAATAACAACATCTGGTGCACATACCTTTAAACATTTGAAGCATGTCACCTCCCACAAAGTACGACAATGAGAAGTGAAATATGTTTCACGCCATCGGAACACATTTGTAACACAAGGCCATCTTGATACCTTAAAAAATTGTAAACAAACGTTAAAAACATTTTATCGAATACTGAAAATTCATGTCATCTTTACATGAAAAATATAAACTTTACAAACAATTCAATATTTGAATGAATTTAATATACATAATCAGCATATATACAGGGTGTATCAAAAAGGATGGCGCAAACTTACATGGTTGAAAGTATATGATAGTAGAAGCAACAATGTCCCAGTAAACATGGGTCCGCAAACGAGCCGTTTGCGAGATAATTACGAATGTATGGTTACAAGCAGCCACTGACTTCATTGTTTGTAACATCGTACGATTTACTCCTTGCGCACTTGAAGCCGTCCTATGTTCTTTGTTTACAAAACTGAGCATTGCCGAGAGGTGGAGTTGTAATCAAACCATGATGGAGCTCCGGCACATTTTGCTGCCGCTGTGAGACGGCATCTAACGCGCAGATACGGCCAAAGATAGATAGGTCGAGGCGGATCTGTACCTTGGCCTCCAAGATCACCTGATCTAAATCTTTTGCATTTTTGTGTGTCTGGGGTCACCTTATAAGCGAAGTGTACAGCACGCCCGTTATCACGGTTGAAGAACTGGAGCAGAGGTTTGTACATGCTTGTCAAGAATTCAGAAATGATCCAGGAGTTTTCGAAAGAAATCCACATTCATTGCAGAGACGAGCACAGTATTGCATCCAGATGCAAGGAAGACACTTCGAACACCTCCTTTAACAGGTAACCCATAAGTGAAGTGAACTGTGAAATGTGAACTAAATGAGATGAAAAATTAATAGTAAACTCTAAATTCTGATTAATTTGTACTAACTAGGACGATGTTTACAATGAAGTCAGTGGCGGCGTGTAACCATACATTCGTAATTATCTCGCAAACGGCTCGTTTGCGGACCCATGTTTACTGGGACATTGTTGCTTCTATTATCGTGTACTTTCAACCATGTAAGTTTGCGCCATCCTTTTTGACACACCCTATATATATATATATATATATATATATATATATATATTGTTTCCTTGAATTGTCAGGAAATGACTATTACACAAATAAAATAAAGCTTGGATACAACAGATGAGCTAAAATGTAATTCAAGAAGAATACATAATGTTAAAATGTTTAAATATTTTGGATCCATTCTAGATAAAAATGAGAATTCAACTACAGAAATTAAAAGAAGAATAACGGATACAAGAAGAATTATTGGTATGTTGAACTCAGTGCTTTGGAACATATATATATATATATATATATATATATATATATATATAATGTCCACCGCTGTGGTCTCGAGGTAGCGTGCTGCCTTGTCACGCAGCGGGCCCGGGTTCGATCCCCGGTCGGGGCAGTTTTTCTGGGTGAGGTTTTTATCGGGGTTTTTCCTCACCTGTAAGACAAATGTCAGGAAAACTTTAAGGTCCAAACGGTCCCCGAAATCATATGGCCATCATCCTTATCATTATCATCATTATCATTATCATCATCATCCTTCACCGATGTGGAAAGCAACGGGAAGCTACCACACCTACACAATTCCCTAGTAAAGCTGCAAGCATAGCATGAAAATGCTATGATTGCAGTGAAGGACCTGCCTTCGGGCAGAATTACTATGGATGGATATATATATATATATATATATATATATATATATATATATATATATATATAATAGTTATAACCAGGGAGCGGGGTTCTAGTAAGCTTACAGTGAAGTTAAGAATGCACGGACTATAATAAGGGAGGACGCACCTGTGACCGTGCAGTGTTCAGTATAAACAAAAGATGTTCGGTGGAAGGCATTATACCCTGCTTCGAAAACAATTACATCACGATAAGGAATTATAGAAGGAAGCAAACAATGGTATGTTTAGTTATTTGTAGTGTGTAATAAAACTACTTCATTTTGAATAAGGGTTTAATGTACAGAAATATTTTCTCATACACCATGATTGTAGTTATTGCAATGCACAATAATTTGCTTCCCAAATGTACACCCTTCGATAAAAAAAAGAGTCATCTCTTGAATATACATTTCTTTTAAGTCCTACTCGGCACAGCGCTGGGTTCAAACTAGGAAATTAGTCATCATTGTGCAGTATCTGAGCTACTGTGTTATGTGGCATGAACTAAAGCCTCTCCTACGTGCCTCGTTAGGTCAGCGGTAAAGCACGCGGTCGCTGTTTCTGTTAATGAAGATCGCAGGTTCGCGTGTTCAATTACGCACTTTTTTTTGTGATATTTGTATTAAAATGTTTTATGAATTAAATACATTTTATTTTGACACTTGAATTAATCTATACTTTTTAAGTTCATAATTGTTTTTTTTATACTGTTAAGGTTATAACAATGTTAAATTATATATTTTTACAAGCTTTATATTAGCTTGATCTGTATTTGTCTATGTAACGGACCTGTATCTATGTAATAGAATCTTTCAACACGATTTTCACCCACTTAAAAACATTGGATCGACTTGAAGCTTTGTATACTTGTAAAGGACCCATGACAATACAATAATTTCATCATTTTTTTTCTAAAATCCTGGCTAGAATCATTAGAAAAAATAAAATAAAAACCGGTAAAATAGGTTGCAGACTTATCGATTTTTTAGTCAATCGTTGTAAGAGCTCAGTTGGTAGAGGGGTGGACTGTAGTGGTATATAATTTCAGTAATCCATAGGTCGCTGGTTCAAATTCGAGCCAGATGACTTTTTTAGAAGAGTATTAAGCAATTAAATTTTCATGGGATTCCGGTTTATGATAATCAATTAAACTAAAAATTAAAAAAATAATAGTTTAAAAAACTGAAACAACACACTTTATTAGAAAACCAAACTAAAAAATAAAAAATAAATAATAGTTTTAAAAAAACTAAAACAACACGCTTTATTAGAAAACCGAACTAAAAAATGAAAAATAATTTTAATTTCCAACACGCTTGGGATAAAATTAAAGTGGTCAACAAAAAAATCATCTCCAACACATATAGAATAAAACTAGAGTTATCTACAAAAAAATAATTTTACCATCAAAAGCATGGGATGCTTTTTATGGTTTTTACGTTTTATTCCTAGAGAATTTACTTTTACCAATATCTGTTTATTATCAAATATATTAATTGATACAGTGCACCCCATGCTTTTGATGGTAAAATTATTTTTTTTGCAGATAACTCTGAATAAATAACACAGTAAATCAATCATATATTTTCACCTAAAAGTATGGCTGTAATTATTCATCCGAAATGATTAATTGATGAATAGGTTAAGATTTTATTAACTGAAATTTGGTTATATCTCCCCACAGCTCCTACAACGACCGAGGCATCCCTAGATGTGTTGGAAATGATTTTTTTGTTGACCACTTTAGTTTTATCCCAAGTGGTGTTGGAAATTAAAATTATTTTTCATTTTTTAGTTCGGTTTTCTAATAAAGCATGTTGTTTTAGTTTTTTTTAACTATTATTTATTTTTGCCATGTATACTACCGTCTTCCTTAACTATTTAAAATTTTCGTTGATTTCACTCTAGGCCTTTCGATGCATGCTTCATCTTCTGGAGTTGGTGTAGTAGTATTGAATTAACTGTATGTCTAATAGAGGATTTTGCTCATTAGGCATATTTTCGTTGAGAATGTTTGTATTCTTGGCCTTCATGATAATTTTGATATCTTCTAAAATGTTAATTTTGTGTCTCTTGTTTTATCTATGTATAATTGACATTGTATTATCGATATTGTTGAAATTGTGGCCACTTTCTGAAATGTGTTTGGCGAAATTTGATTTGATTGTTAAAGGAGAAGGCAAATCAAATTTCGCTGTTCACCAGATTTGAATCCAATCGAAAAAGTCTGGGCTAAGATGAAAATAGAGATGAACTCTAATTGGCCTGCAGATGCACGAAAGACAAAAGATGGCTTATGGGCACAAATTCAAGACACCTGGGATGCTCTAGCCGGTCATCCACGTGCCTGTAGAAATTTGATTGCATCAATGCCCCGCAAATTGAGGGCAGTAATAGATGCTGAGGATTCATGCACCCGATATTGATTTTGTTTTTGTTAAAGTTTTCATTTTAGAAGATATTATTTTCTTTTCTCATTTACTTACTAGAAGAAGGTTTAAATTTATGTTTTTGTGTGTGCATTAAAGCCATAAAACTCAAATATAAAATTAAATATGAAACTACATTACAGGCAAAATGCCATTCTAACATCCCGTTAAAAAAAGAGGTAAACGGGAATCGAACCCGTGAGGTTACGAACGCAGACGATGTCTATTAAACCTCTCGACCACGGAAATACACTAAGCCAAACTCTCCCTTTAATGTTGCTTGAGTGTGCACTGCATTAACTAGCAAACAACCCAGTACAATTATTGAAAACGTGTTGATGTGAATATGGCTTTTGCGAGCGCTCACGAAGTTCCCCGATCGATTGATAGTATTAGCGGATGACTCATTTTTTTATCTAAGGGTGTACAGTTCTTTACTACTCTGTATGCAACGAGTAAATGAAACAGTCGCTAAAAAACATTCTCTTATAGAAGAACGGGTCCTGCGCAGTACATACTCAGTGTGACAGATAATATCAAGGATCTGTTTACTTACTCAAACCCCGCTCCCTGGTTATAACATCTAAATATACAAGCGTTACTGCTATAAAGTAAATATTCTCTTTAAAAATTTGCTTAACTGTTATGTTAGCCACTAGATGTCAGTCGGAACGAATTTCCGCTACCTTGTGTGTGAATTGAGAATACTACATATATAATAAAAATGTATGTTTGAACTGGAATAGTTGTGTAGCTCAGGTCGTTAGAGCGCTAAACATACAGAGTTTAGAGACTCGGGTTCAAATCCCGACTTAAGTATTCACTTTTATTTTCATATCATATATCCATCCATAGTAATTCTGCCCGAGGGCGGGTCTTTCACTGCAATCATAGAATTTTTTCATGCTATGCTTGCAGCTTTACTAGGGATTTGTAGGTGTGGTAGCTTCCCGTTGCTTTCCACATCGGTGAAGGATGATGATGATGATGATGACCATATGATTTCGGGGACCGTTTGGGCCTTAAAGGTTTCCTGACATTTGTCTTACAGGTAAGGAAAAACTCCGATGAAAACCTCACCCAGAAAAACTGCCCCGACCGGGGATCGAAACTGGGCCCGCTGCGTGACAAGGCAGCATGCTACCTCGAGACCACAGCGGTGGACTTATATTAATATATATATATACTCACACACACACACACACACACACCACACACACACACACACACACACACACACACCACACACACACAGACAGAGAGAGAGAGAGAACGAAGAAAACTATATTTCAAGTTCTGTTACAAAGGATTTTACTATAAGATGGGTCCGAAACCTGGACAGTAAGTAGAAAACAAGCCAACAAGCTGTTAGCAGTAGAAATGGATTTTTGGAGGCGATCGACAAGAATTTCAAGAAGGGATAAAGTCAGAAAACAGCACAATAAGGGAAATTATGCAAGTTGAAAAAAAAACATTAGGAAAAATAGAAGGAAATCGTTTGAAATGGTTTGGACACCTCATAAGAATGGATGAAGGGAGACTACCAAAGAAGATCCTTAATTGGAAAGCTAATGAAAGAAGTGGAAGAGGCAGACCTAGAGAACAATGGATAGATGGAGTGAAGAGAAGCTAGATATTTGAGAGACGAATATGTTTTAGACATAAACCTCTGGCGACAAAGCACTTTGGGTTGAAGGAGAAACACTGTACTGTGGATAATCCTACATAAAAAAAAAATGATTTAAAATGCAGAATATAAATTAGAAAAAAAAAAGTAGATTTAAAAACGATGTCAACATGTATAAATGAATAATGATACTTCATGAAAAAAAGTGGTGGCAATTGGAATTTAGTATGTACACTGTAATAAACAGTATGCATATATAAATTTATGCAACTAGGTACCGATACGCACTTTTGTATGTTTGAGCGTGTATATTTATGTACACAACACTTATGTAGGCTCAAAAAGAAGACTTTGAGAAAACTTTATCGGCCCTTTCAAGTTCAATTATGAATTACGACGCTAATGGCCTGGAGCACCACTATGTAGCACCACTATGTAGCACCACTCTGGAGGGCCACTATGAAGCGTGATAGTCTGCTCGGCTACTTGCTACAGGGTCCACTCCTACAACTTAAGGATGAGGGATCCTTACTGCTGGACAGTTTGGATTAATGGCGCACCGGACTAAGGTTCTCAGGGGTTCTTATTATCGGAGAGCACAAGGATCTTATCTCAGGTGTAACGGAGGATTATTTGACGGGAGAGCGACACCAGGAAAATGTGAACAGCTCTACATTAATGCACAGTTTTACACAAAAAGAATCACACTTCTTTATTCTTCTAGACTTGAATTTTCTCCTTTTTTACACTAGTTAATCTGCCGGCGGAGATATTTGCTGGGTAGAGCCAATTTATATGCAGTAGATTTATGTCTCTACCGAAATATGTACCGCGGTTGTCCGGTAATACTAATTTTTTTTACGGAGTCCAACACTTAACGGCACTCGGAGACAACATGCCTCCTTGACTCCCCTGCGGATTCTCACACAATAATCTTTTCTCAAAATTGTTGGCCTACATACAGCAAAGTTCTCTGTCCGGCTTACAACTTATTTTAATATGCCCTCTGATTGGGCATTACCCTGGTAGGGCGTAACATCATTACGGTAACAACTTATCGATAAATAGGATTTTAATTGCAGAGGCGTTTGCCAAATTTGACTGGCTCATACCTAAAGGGATTTCTTAGCTCTATTTGCCCATTGGCTGGAGGTCTTTTCTGGACAACAATAGATGGCCTACTTCCTCCTTCCTTTCTCTTCTGGGCTTCCCACGCAACTTGATTTTGGGTAAAATATGTTTTTTCCTTAACATTGGCAAAATTTCAAAAGGCCGGATATCGGCAATAAAAAGATGTCCCAGTCCTAATTGATTTATTGCGAAGAGAAAATAACACTTGTTTTTTTCCTTACTTCACTTTTATAAGGGTCTTCCCGTATTAAGGGTGTTTTTGCTAAGCAGTAGCCTGCACTACAAAAACAAGTTACCCAAAGGAAGTCATACTCTATTGTCCAAAGGGATCTGTATTGTTATACAGTGGCTTGTCCTTCATAAAGTACAGAAACGAGCAGACCTGTTCGCTCATAAATATATCAAGTTGACGGACAGTCTACTTAGGAGAACTATGAAAATATGAGAAAAATATACAGGCCCTTTATAAAGGTTACTTGCTGCATATGGGATTTGCTGCCATAAACATAGTAAAGTGGCGACATGTTTAATAGCTTTGCAAAACATCTGCCCATGTCTGACTGTCGATTGAGAAATAAAGCGAAGTTACTATTTGATATTAGATTCCCTTAAATATCATACATTGATATGCATTCATAAGAATTTATATTATCTCAATTATAGTTTAAATTTATAAAATTCAAATTATTACGGCTGAGGGATCTAAATCTTGCTTCAGGCCTTAGCTGTTAAAGAGTTGTAGTTAAATAAACTACTACTTATCTCGAATATTTCTTAAATCCAGTTAGCTGCACTGTAAGAAGTTGATAACATAAAAGTAATAAAGATGAATTTTTAGCAATATACAGTAAAACTTGCTCAAAGCTAAATCCCATGGGACCAATTTTTTTTTCCGCATAAGACAAAATTCCGCATTATAAAAAAACTAAAACTTATTACTATTCATAGGTTATAGAGTACCGTATATGTCTTTTTACGTATTTTGGATTAGTTGTAGTTCCGCTGTCGTTGAAAAGTGAAGCACAGTATGTACGAGCGACTTCGACGGTAACGCGCGAAAAAAACAGTCCCGTTTCGTCAGCGTTAAAACTGTCTCTTAGGCGCGTATCCTGAAATTAAAGTATGCAGTTTCGGTTTCCGCTCACTGACTACACTTTTGTCCGCATCCTTTGATTCGTCGCAAATTTCAATCCACACAACATTGTGTCGTCTTTCAAAAACTGTCCAGCCAACCTGAAGGTGCTTAGAATCGTTATTCCCTAAGGACTTAGCAACAGCTAGAGCTTGACTTTAGAGCATCGGTCAGGAAATTTGGAGATTTTTTGATCGTGCACTTGCAAAACGCTCGCACAATATTCGTTGATTTCTTTGCATCCATCCGTTCATTCATTATTTTATCTTTGTGTTTTAAAGTCTCATAAACTTCAGTTTTTCCACATTTATATTTAGTCATTATTTCGGGCATTGATTTTTTATCTTCAATCACTTTCACGTTTTCGTTTAATGACAATGAAACATACGTTTTAGCTTTCTTTATTCCGTAAATTCAGTACGCTATCTGTGAAAGATCCGTCTCAGAACTTAAATTACTTTAAAGATTTTATCAGTGCAATGGTTATTTGTAAGACATGTACAGTATCTGTATTTCGCATAATGGTATGCAATGAGGCCGAAAGAAAATTTCAGGACAGGAAGAATTCACCCGGCGCATAGTGTAATATTTTGAGAATCTAGCTGGACAAAAGTCAATTTAGGAACATGTCTTAGGGCCGGTTGTACCAACTCAGTATAAGTTCTGAATACATGCTATCTCAAGTATTCAGCCAAAATTGCGTTGTACCACGACAGTATTGCACCTTAGCCGGAGCATAAACTCGGTAGACTTTGTACGGTCATTCGAAGCCGATTATTGTGAAATACTCGAGTTAACTTTCCAAAATGGCAGCCAGAAACATGTCTAGAAATTTATTTCTGGATTCTGATAGTGACGACGAAGTATTATACGATATGTTTCTAAAGACCCGGAAACTCAGACAAAACAGGGGAAGACCGGATCATATTGAAAATTAACAATGATGAAGAATTTTTCGTCCGCTTTCGCCTTGATCTCATCAGACATCGATTAGAACATAAAACGAAAAGGTAAGATTTTAACATTTTTCGTTTGTATTTTATTATTTCCACAATCATTGTTTAATATTTGTAGGTGATTATTAAACATTTTTATTTAAAGAGGTATGAGCATGAATTAGCATTAATACTCATACTTGAACCTGTAGCTTCATTAAATAATACTGTATAATACAATGCATTTTATAATAGGGGTAGGAGTTTAAAAAATAATCTTCTATGAAAGTGTGTTTTTCAAAGTATAATTGCTTTTATTTTACACACTATAATTTAACAAAACATTGAAGTGCAAATTTTGAGGTTATATTATAATGCCATTAAATTAAAATCTTAATTACAACGTTGGTTATGCCATTGACTTTAAATAAAAAATGTGTATTATGTCGTGTGCCATAACCTTTTTTCTAAACTATCATAAAATTGATAAATTATTATTATTATTATTATTATTATTATTATTAATCAGGATATTATCTGTAACATAACCATAATTTTTCAACATTCTACAGAAAAAATCTCAAGGAGACCAGTTCATCTTGAAGAAGGTATGGAAGATTGTTTCGTCTGGTTTCGCTTTTGAAACGAAGCAATTACGTTCAATGTGGATCTGATCATACATCGATTACAACAGAAAGGTAAAATATTTTATATTTAGTAAAAAAATTAATAAAAAATAGTCTTCTATCCAAGTGTAATTTGGGCTATATGTTACATACCCACAAAAATGTAACAAAAGAACATTGAAGTGTTAATTTTGAGATTATATTACAGTGCCATAACCTTAAACTTAAGTTACAGTAGTGATTATGGTATGAATGTTCAATATACAAGGTTGATTATGTTGTACTACCATGGGACCTCTAAATTTATACTTAATTTCCAATTTTTCAAGCTGTTATTACATTGACACATTATTATTAAAATGCACTGGCTATTGTATGCCAAGAGACCACGTATACTTATTTTGGCTTAAGTTTCCATTAAGTGCAGTGAGAATTTTTTCTAAGCCCGAGGCAGACACAACGCGCATGTGCCAACAAGGTTTTATTTTCAAATTATTTCCCACCATTTACAAACAAATTTTACATTTTTTCTAACGATTACTTGAACACATTTTCTATGATATTTAACTATATACGTAACATGAAGACGTGGCAACCATATTGATTTTAAGGAATATTCTATATAACAACAGTGCAGCCAACATAGGTTATGTACTTCAGAATTTGAGAACTTACTATTTATTTTTGGGTGTTGCATTCTTTCACAGGTTAGAGTGCTTAAATTATGTTAGGTTAGCTTTTAGGTTGGTCTTTCATAAGTTAGAGTACTTAAATTACATTACGTTAGCTTTTAGGTTTGTTAAATAGCATGTATAATGTTGGCTGCATCGCGATATTCCATAGAGTAAACTGCTTCGCGTTTGTCGTGCATGCGTCTGGTGTCTGCCTGGGACTTAGAAAAAATTCTCACTGCGCTTAATGGAAAGATTATTCCTTATTTTATTTCATTAGCTGAGAAAATGGGCAGGTAAGTGTACACCATATTAGTTTATAGTTTATTGGATAATCTGGTGCACCATAAGGATAAGTTTACTATTCTGTTTGAACAGTGACTAATGTAGATGGAATCCTGGCATAGAATACCCAAAACAACACTGTGAAGTTATGACATTATTAAAAGCTGACACATAGTACACAACACTTTGTAGAAACCCCAGTTTGCGACTCACCTTGAATTTTTCTGGCTCGACTTTAGATTATCTTCCTCTTGATTTTCCATCTATGTTCTTGTAATACTGATGCTCTACGTACTCCTGTCTTTCTAACGTACTAACTTTTGTACTTTTTTAAAAAACATTTTTGCTTCCGACTTCCTCTGCTAATTAACTTCAAATTTGAATTCAAAATTTAAACTGGTGCTACTGTATTTTACAGGAAACCAGGGGTTCTACCTATTAAAGAGGATCAAAATGGATCGCTCACCGCCAACACTTAAGTGATGGCCACAGAGCTTTCCATCTATCTAACATTTTGCAACAATACTTATAACATTTTTTTACAAGTATTAAATATTTATCTCCATACCAATTATTTCTTTGAAGTATGCAGAATCATTGTGCACATGTGTGAACGCTAGAAGAACTTATACTAGATGGTGAAGATATCTGTGAAAATTGGAATGACCAACATTCAAAAGTATATTCTCAGAAAAAGATGTTCACTCAGTTCATTTTGTAGGTTCTGATGGGACAGGTTAGTGTATATCAGATTAGTATATGCTTCATTAAATAATATGCAAATAATTTATTTTGTTAAGTTAGGAAGGAGAAAGTTGGTGTAAATCCATTTCTAACAAATGTTTGGGGATGTATTGAAGTTTGGTCGCAGCTACATTCTTCCATCTAGTGTCAATTCTTTAAATTTTCTGTAGAACTTATTGTGATTCCATCTAGTGACAACTCTATAAACTTATGCTCATGCACATGTTTCACTGTAGGACACAAAAATTAAGGGAAGGTAAACTAAAGTTTTTCTGGCTCAACGGCACTTCTACACAAGCACTTGATTTTTCAGTTATATTGTAAACTATATAGCTCTTCCTCTATATTTATACTAACATTACTTAATATTTTAAACTTTTTCAAACAATTTTTATAACATTATTAGACAATTTTGAAGTATATATTTAAATATACAAATCACAATATTATGATACTGTTATTCAATATTGTAATGCTGCTATTTTCTCCACAGAGTATATTACCTAGTCTCTAATTTTTCTATTGCTGTTTTGGGTTATCGCTGGTTGGATCAATATGAGGGGAGTGATAAGTGAGTGTACACCCGTTTTTATATAAACGTTTGGTAATTTTAATATTATTAATATATTTTTTAAACATAGATTTGGAGATTTGATGCAAATATTGGTAATTTAAAATTTCATTGCGACGGATAGTAAACGGAGGAGAATGATAATCGATATGTAAGTTGATTGTGGGGTATCGCTGGTTCTATAAAACTCTGGTGCCTGCGCACTGTTGTTCTATAGGACTTTGAAAATATTTCCACGCTAGTTTAAAGTGCAGTTTTTCCATTTTCACTACATAACAGTTGTGTGGATGCTCAAAAGCTTAACTGAACTTACTCGCTAGATGAGTATCTGTGCTATTGGAATAATAATCAATCTTCACAATAAGTTCCCAAACATGCTTTTAAAGAAAGGATGTACGTACATTAATACCAAAGGAACACTACTATCAGAGGAAAACTTGGAGTAGCAAGTTTAAATGAAGATATCCAAAAATACCAACAAGAATGGAAAAATCATCTGAGAAGAATGGCAAGAAATAGACTTCCAAAAATTGGCATTCCAATATACACCAACTGGACATAGGGGGACCAGGAAGACCCAAAACATCGGTTTGAAACGATCAAGACCATATTCGCTAGGTTACCCTTACAGGACACATGGCCTAACTAAAAACGAATTTGTTCATGATGATGATGATGATGATGTACAGTAATTTGTAATTTTCATAACCTAATGAAGTAAATAATTTATTATTCGATAATCTAATTTGGTGTACAATAACTTTTCCTTCTTAACCAAACAAAAAAAAAATATTAGTTATATATGTGAAAGATTGTCATACAATAAGCACAGTTAGTCTTGCTATATATTGACAAAACCTTGTTGCATGCACATATGCACTACAGCTCTGTAGAACTTAAGAAGAAATGATTGAGAGATTTTATATACATAGATAAATATATAAGGAACTATAAAAAAATGTTTTAAGAATCGTTATACAAAATGTGTTCAAAAGTGGAAAATGTTAGTAGAAATGGAAAAAAGTTAAATAGTGTAAACAGTGTCCATATTTAAGTTGTCTGGTAGAGCATAGTGGGTCAGCAACTATAGTTCAGCAATCATAGGATTTAAGCAAATTTCAATGTATATTTGATAAATGGTGGACCTTTATTACAGCGGAATAGTCAGTTTTGGAGATTCTATGCCTCTAGTCCACCTGCATTAGTCAATGTTCAAACAGAATAGCCAACTTTTTGCCTCTATGGTGCACTGCAAAGTTTGTGTTACAACCAATTAGTTTATTAGATAATTTATGGCTTCCCATATAAGAAAACCTCTAATTTGAATTAAAAGCGAGTTAAGTTAATAAGAAATGCCGATAAATATAGGCAACTTAACGTTGTTGTAGTGCAATTGCCCCAAAATGTTGTATTTGTATAAAAGTGTTCTGGTATGAAACTTGTGAAAACATTATATGAGAATTAGAGGTGAGGAGTTGTGCCACATCACCACATACCCACTACCATAATGGAAGAATAATGAAAAAACTTGTTCCAATACAGTAACTCATGAATCAAAATAATGTGTACCAAGAAACTGAAAGGGAGAAACAAATTACAATGCATAATCAAGTAATGTAACATATCAATTGTTGCTACACATTATGTGTTTTCTTGGAACATTCTTTTTTTAATATAGCAGAAAATAAAAATTTTGGCCCCTGAGCTTTATTACGTCTGAGAAATTACAATGTTATTTTCAAAAGTAGTAGAATCCACTAAAAATATTATGCATTGGTTCTATAGTCTATATTTGATGGTGAATAAATATTAGTCCCTTTTGATTCTCTGATACAATCATACACAGTTCTTTTTTTTTTTCTAGGAAGGATTGCTGGGATATTACATCACTTAATGTCCAGAATGCTCACCGAAAGATTGGGACTTGCTTGCACATAAAGACCATGTCTCCAGGATAGATCAATTTCAATACTGAGGAAACATACAAGGAAGTGAACGTTGTTATGGATGTGCAGTTAAACATTTTAGATATTATTGTTTAGTTGTTTGCTTCACTCACCTCATACTTCTTAACTCCCAAGCAGACTCGAGTTTCTTCAACTTCAATTTGTGATATTCTCAATGTTGTTAATACATTCACAATCTGATGTCCAAATGGCATCCTATCCTGCAGGATGGGACCTCCGCGCCATCATGATGGCCTGACCGACGAACTTCCAAATCAATCCCCTCTCATTATCCCGGGGGTATTTCAAAATTCATAGTTTGTGTTGTTATTCTTGCATATATAATGTTTTTCCCAAATTGGGAGTTCCTTCGGTTTTTCCAATTGTTTAAGTAATTTTGTTTTGTTTTATCTTCTTTGTTGGTTTCTGACCCAGGCATCTTACAGCTATTGCAGATTTTTCGGTTTCTCCATTTTTAAACATTTCTGAGGGTGTTCCTTTAATCTTGTATTTAGATTCCTTTTTGTTTTTCCTATGTATATCTTTTCACAATCTTTACAAGTAATTTGATAAATTCCCGATTTTTTGCAGTCTTCAATCTTTTCATTTTTGTTGGTTTTTAGGAAAAGATTGAAGATCTAACATATGGACTAAGACAATATTTAACAATTGTGGCATTGAAGAACTCAGTTATGAAAAGGAAGTAAATGTAAAATAGTTCCTTCAGAAAAGGAGTAAGAGAGTCAATCATAAGGCATCATCCCCCCTTACCAGTACTATTGGTCCATAAGGAGCCAGGACTCCCTTGATAGATACATCCAATTTTGATTCCCCAAACCATATAAAGGTTTCTATTTATTATTTTATATAATAACGGTACATAACCACTGATTTAAAGATATTATCTTGTATATCAGCAAATTAAGTTTTCACCAAAATGTAGCCAGATTTTTTTGAAGCTTGTAATAGTATTTTAAATGCAATAGGAAGTATCATTAAGAAGTTTTGTTAATAATTAAGACATTTTGTCTGGTACATTCTTACCTCTTAATGGTTGTTTTTGTCACATATATGTTTTCACGGCTTTCTGAGCCCCATTCGTCAGCAATTACAGACTGTAATCAGAAAGCCTTGAAACATATGTTCAACAATACAAACCCAAAGAGGTAAGAAATGTTACCAGACAAAATGTTTTAAGTAATGTAATATGTTTTCTGCTGCTATTTTCATTTAAGTCTTTACAAAAAGACTTTACTTGGATGGGAAGGGCCATTCAATTTTGCTCCAAGTTAGGCTGAGATTAGGTTACGAGCCTGAAAATCTTCAGACTCGGAATCCATGACTCTAAGTTTCTCCCAGGAAAACTTTTTGTTTTAGAGGATTCATCCATCCTAATAATATATCGACCCCAAGCCAGATTTTAAACCCTTGACGCTTGGGACGAGCAACTAATCCCCCCAGATCACACGCCGGATATTGAGATATATACTACTTTTATAATCGTTTTGTTAGACTCATATAAGCAGAAGTCAGTTCGTTTATGTTTTTCTCTTCAGTTTTTTTTAGCTTTCTGCCACCAAAAAAAAAAATAAAGCTGGACTGCAACTTAAATTTCCTTGTGAGAGAAAAATAAGTAAATATGTTCCAGGTAACACTGCCATTAATAATATTCACCACTGCATCCTAATAGGAGGTTGTAATTCTATATATTACATGTTTGTCTCATGATATTGGTAACATTATGTGTAGTTTTAATGTACAGATAGAAATAATGTAACTGCATTACTAACTTCTCACATGCTGTGCTGCCCTCTCTTCTAGCCACATTATGTCATGACTTACTTGTTGTATCAAAATCAAGATTCAATCATTCACCTATATGAATACCATCTATAGTAATTCTGGCCCGAAAGGCAGGTCCTTCACTGCAATCATGCATTTTCATGCTATGCTTGCAGCTTTACTAGGGAATTGTGTAGGTGTGGTAGC